>JAXCLQ010071684.1:0-11546 GCA_035584115.1 Cedrela odorata
TGACTCAATCAACAACGATGAACTCATTATCCGTTTATCGATTGTTCTATACAAAATTTTTATCCAGGAGATAGCATGGCTCAAAAGCAGATGGAAGAATAATTTTTTCTTGCTCCCAGTCAACGGAGTCCAGTCGGTGTAAGAATAAATATGAAAAAAGAAAAAGAAAATCGCAGAAAACGACGAAGAAACTTCTAGACTAGTAAGTGCACTACCTACGCGGCGGCGCAAGAGAATTTGTGTTCTTGTGGTTTCTAATTTTGAAGTGTTTTTGATCTCCAAAAATACCCTATTTACGCATATGGTCCAATTTCTAAATCTTTTATATTTGAAATTATTTATAAAAGTTTCGAACAAAAATATCCTTATTTCTTGTTTTCTCTATAAAAAAAATATAAGCTTCCAAATACGTAAACACAAATGTTTACAAATGCTTCTTATTTCTCTATTTAAAACACACAGAGCATATATCTGTCAGAGTTTCAGGTAAATCACACGTACTACAAATAGAAATGCATAACTTATTTTCTCGAAACAAAATTCCTTCGTACTTATATAACTTATTAAATGCAGACTTTTCACATACGGCATAAATTTAAGCAAAATCAGTATCTCATGCGTAAAATTTCTTAATAAATTCAAACCCAAACATTTTCACACTTAGTGAAGTAAGTAAAACATACTTGCGTGACAAGGCATTCGCAACTACATTTTCTTTACCTTACTTATAACGGATCACATATGGAAATGTTTCTATAAACTCCATCCACCGCTCATGGCACTTGTTCAGTTTTCCTTGCCCCTTAAAGTGTTTCAAGAATTCATGATCTATGTGTATGACAAACTCCTTAGGATATAAGTAATGCTGCCAAATCTCCAATACTCTCACGAGCGTATATAATTCCTTATCACATGTAGAGTATTTCAATGCTACCCCATTCAATTTCTCACTGAAATAAGCAATAGGCATTTTCTCTTGCATTAGCACTGCTCTAATGCCTATGCCTGAAACGTCACACTCAATCTTAAAGGTCACATCAAAAATTGGCAATGCCAATGTTGGTGCACTGCACAATCTCTCCTTTAAAATCTGAAAGGCGCTCTCTTGCTCTTCACTCCATTGAAAACTCACTGTCTTCTTCATAACCTCGGTCAGTGGTGTTGCAATGTTATTGAAATCTTAAACAAATCTTCAGTAGAAGCTAGCCAACCCGTGAAAGCTCCTTACCTCTCATGCAGATTTAGGTGTAGGCCAATCTTGAATAGCCTTAACCTTCTCCCTGTCTACTTTAACGTCATCTGCAGACACAACAAAACCAAGAAAAACAATTTTATCTATGCATTTCTTAAGGTTAGCATACAATTTTTATTTCCTCAAAACTTCAAGAACATGCCTCAAATGTTCTACACGCTTGTCTAAGGAATTATTGAACACTAGAATGTCATCAAAATAGACCATAACAAATTTTCTTATAAATGCATGCAAGACATGGTTTATTAATCTCATAAATGTGTTAGGGGTGTTTGTTAAACCAAAGGGCATTACTAACCACTCATATAAGCCATATTTGGTTTTAAATGCTGTCTTTCACTCATCACCCTTTCTCATAGGAATTTGATGGTACCCACTCTTAAGATCTATCTTAGAAAATAACTTGGAACTATGTAACTCGTCTAACATATCATCTAATCTAGGGATAGGGTGGTGATACTTTATCTTATATTGTTGACGGCTTTGTAATCCACGCACGTACGCCATGACCCATCTTTCTTAGGTACTAATAGGACTGGTACTGTACAAGGAGTTATACTTTCACGTACATAACCCTTTGCCATCAATTCATTTACTTGCCTCTGAAGTTCCTTCCTCTCTTCAGGATTGCATTTGTAGATCGACCTGTTAGAAATGACTGCTCTAAGTATAAAATTGATCTGATGCTCAATCCCTCTAATAGGTGGAAGTCCATTAGGGATGTCCTCTGTGAGTATATCATCGAATTCCTATAAAAGAGTAGAAACAGAAATAGAGAGTGAAATATCGTTAGTGTTAGTCAGTAAAGAAAAATCAATGTCTTTAAAGACTAGTAGCAGCATGAGCTTGTTAGTCTTAAAAGCTCTCTTTACTTCACTCTCACCTAAATAGAAACTTTTTTTCATTCTCCCTTTTTTATCTCTTTTACTCTCGACCCTTTCTCTCTTAGGTTCACTCTCGGCCTTAACCTCCACTCTTCTCTCATTTTGGGTTTTAGCCCTTCTTTTCTCAACACTATTTAATTTTCCCCCTAAGGACACAGCCTCTCTTTCCTTTTCCTTATCCCTCTCTAGTTGTAGTTTAACTTGATCTTCGTGCACTTGTTTAGGTGTCAAAGTGTATAAAGTGATAGGCTTTCCTTTGTGTTGAAATGAATACTTATTTATAAACCCATCATGTATAACCTTCTTGTCAAATTGCCAAGGTCTCCCCAAAAGAATGTGGCCAGCATGCATGAGTACTACATCACATAAAACCTCATCTGTATAAGGCCCAATAGTGAAGTTCAACAACACTTGCTTATTCATTCTAACTTCCTCGCACTTGTTTAACCATTGCAATCTATATGGCCTGGAATGTTTCAAAGAAGGTAATCCCAATCTCTCTACCAAAGCTGTACTAGTTATATTGATGTAACTACTCCCATCAATAATCATACTACAAGACCTCCCATTCACATGACACCTAGTGTGGAATAAGTTATCCCTCTCTTGCTTAGTCTCATCTTCTCTAGCTTGAGCACTCAATGCTCGTCTAATAACTAATGAGAGGTTATCTAATGGGAAAGCTACTCCCTCATGATCACTAGCATCCTCTAAAACTAGCATTCTCTAAAACAGACATCTCATCCTTTACCTTACCATCTATGGAATCTACATCACCATCAGCCTTCATTAATAGTGTTCTCTTATTAGGGCATTGTGGACATAATGTCTTATACCCAAACACTTAAAACACTTTATTTCCTTGGATCTTGGTGCTACAACCTCAGACATAACCTTAACTTTGCCTGGTTCCACTTCTTTCCTCTTACCATTTTGGTCTTGGGCTCGTCATAACTTCCATCCCTCTTTTTTATACTAGGCCACTTCCTCTTCCAAGCAAAAGTGCTCTGTGATGCATATCTAGATGAAGACTTCTTTATCAATTATCTTTCTACCTTGATTGCCATATGTAGCATATCCTCCAACTCCACATAATAATGCAGCTCAACTATACTCGCAATCTTCTTATTCAACCTACCTAAGAACCGAGCCATAGTGGCTTCTCTATCTTCTACCACATTCGCTCTAATCATCACTACTTTCATCTTAGTATGGTAGTCCTCAACACTCTTTGAGCCTTGGTATAGATGTTGTAGCTTTTGATATAGCTCTTGAAAGTAATGGCTGGGAATGAATCTCTTACGCATAAGAGCCTTCAATTCTGCCCAAGTCTCAATAGGCTGCTCATAGTTTCTCATTCTATTAGAAACCAACTGATCTTATCATATCATAGCATAATCTGTGAACTCAATGACTGCCAATTTTACCTTCTTTTCTTCTGAATAATGGTGGCAGTCAAAGAACAACTCTATATTCTTTTCCCACTCTAAGTAAGCTTCCAAATAGTTTTTGCCTTGGAAAGATGAAATATTCATTTTATACTACCCAAATTATCATCCAACTCACCTCTCCTACCATAATTCCTCTTTTCATACTCTCTCCTACCATCATAAGCTCTCTCATCATGGTCATATCTATCCTCATGTCCCAAGTTTTCCCTTATGTGATCTCTTTTTTCTGTCCTCCTATAGTCTAGTCTATTGTCAAATCTTCTGTCCTTCCTATCAAACCTTCTCTGATTTCTCCTAGCCCTCAGCCTATACTCATCCTCATCATTATCCTCACCGAGATCTTCAAGTTCATTTAAGTTATTCTCTGCCTCAAACTCATTAACTAGTGCCCTTGGCTGTTGTTACCCTGTTGGTATTTGCTAGAATGCTGTGGCTCCACAAACCCCCTTTGAGCACTAGTCAATTGAACACTAGCTACCTCCCTAGAAAGCTTCTCCAAGGCAATGTTCATGTTCTCTATCATGTCTATGAATTTCCTATCTAAGGCATCAAGTCTGTCTAAAAGACCAAATTCTTTCTTAACCATCTCAACAAACAGGTCAGTAATAACAAGAAAATAATAAATAAAAAAATTAATCTCACAAATCCTTACATGTTTACACTCAAGATGTCACTCCACTCATGTTTACACTTGGTTGGCTTTTCTCGATGTTGTGCTCACACTCTCTGCCTTTTACCACTCAAGAGAATTACCTCAAGTTAATGTCAAACTACTAACTATTAACAACCAATGTTTAATCCTAGCTAGCAGAATACCATAAGAATCCTTGGTACTAGGGTATCAAGTAGAAGCATAATGACTCAAGAGGCAAATACGAAACTCAATCAAAGAAAACCTATACCTATATATATATATATATATTAATCAGTATGCAATTTTGGGAGAATTTTTTTGGCGTCAATAGAAATTTTGACGAAATATGGCTCACGGACACCTTTTCTACGAAATACAACTAATTAGATTTAACAAAAAAAAATTACTTTTTTACTGTTTTTTTTTATTTTTATTAAATAAGTAGCCTACTAATTAACTCCTATGATTTCATCCACCCCAGTTTAGGAAGTCCGAATTTGAAACTGAATTTGGTAGTGAAACCGAATTTGAAAGAATTAAGAAAAAAAAAAAATCAAAATATGACTCTATTATGTAAAACAGGAAGCCATAAAGAAAGCAAAAGAACATGCAGTAACCGAGATAAGGATTTTCACTAGAACAACTCGTGATGACTCAAACAAAAGGAAGAAAAATGAAAGAAAAAGAAAACAAAAGAAACAAAGATATAAATCAAACCTTGGAATCCTAAGCTCTAATACCATCTAACGAGAAACCCTTTTAAACTCGAAGTCAAGGAAACCCCATGAAAGAGAAACTAAGCCTAAGAACCTTGAATCATGATTTTGTAAGAACAAAATCCTTCTAAAATCTATGTAAACCCCCAAGGAACCTGCTTTTAAAAACCCTTGTAGAATCCCGATAGTTTTTTGCTAGCAAAAACTCCACAAAGGTCGCCACTCTTTTGATAAGTTATTTATTTAATCACTAAACAAAAAGAATCACTCTTCTCACAACACACGAATTTACTTGGAAACTAGATCTGCCTCTTTAATGACATATAATGTGTTTAAATAGTTTTCTACAAGAAACCCTAATAGGATGTAAAGACTAAAATAACCCCTAAGCCAAAAGAAACCTAATTTTGTGCATGAGCTTTTAAAACATAATATTAAAGTTCAGTCCATGACACCAAACATGAAATAACTTAAAATATAAAACATAGATCTGGCTCTTTCTCACAGTTGGGCTTGGTTTACTAATATTTGGGTCAAATGAATCAGTCAAGGACCCTTCTCTATGAAGTCCATATGTTGCATGTCTACTCCTCCTGTCTGATTAGTACATTCGACCATCATGTGCTAGGCTAGGCCTGTCATTGCCTCCTTAATCTTCTTTGCTCTTTGTCTTGTAATAGGCCCAACTGGAACATGTAATGGATTATCCCGTTTGACCGTTTCTCCTCCCTCTTTAAATTCTCTTTGTGCTGTCTGGATCACTTCAGGATCTCAATGCCCTATTATTTAATAATGTTAAAATTTTATTATAAGAACCAACTCATTGACACAACTCTTTTAAAATTTAAATAATTAGACTAGTAGTAGACTTGTATAACTAATTCACTAAGAATCGACACTAGAACTCCCAAACTTTTATTACTTGAGACAACCTATACTTGGATGCATAACTTTAAAGTTATAGCAATAACAATACCAAATTCAAATTATTTAGAAAAAAGTAGACAAACATGTACAATTTATCCACTCTTCTGTGGCTTATCAATAAATCAATTTAACTCTTAAGGATTTTACTAAATATTACAAAAACAACTTCAGCAAAAAGGAAGTAGTATACACACCAATTTAAAACAAAAGGAAAAATATATGGCAAGGCAAAGTTAGTTTGTACACTGCAAACAAATGCCTTATGGCAATATGTTAACATGGAACTTGCAATGTTGTATCTTTATATGTATGAACTACTTCTCTCCGGCTTCTCTAAAAACTTAAAACATAATAAACCAAAGGCGAAGATGATGGGCCAAACAGAAATTTTAATAGGAATGTTAGCATGTTGATGTACAAAATCAAAACTAATTGATGTAACAATACTCTTGACAGATTACACATACAAGTCCCATGAAGTTTCTATAAGGCTTGTGAATTTGCAATGGATAATATGCTCACACAAAGAAAAATTAAAGTTAGTAAGGCACACTTAGATCTCTTTACCTTGGTTCCGACATACAATTCCCAAAAACAAAGATCCTAGAAAAGCATACATGATACGTGTCAAATTGTACGGAGGACTTCTCCAATAAGACAAGTATTGTTTCCAAAGGTAAGATTTAAATTGTCCCCACCATTTTGCGCAAATCAAGTCGGAAAATGCAGATCACTTGAACCTGGAGGTAGACTACTCAATTTCCTTACAAGCACTTCGTTATTCTTACAAATGGTGTGGAAGAAAAGTTTCAGTTGAAAACATGTAACTGTGATATGGACCAAGCATACAGTTAACTTTTCCATTGAAGTATTAAAGACGGAAAAGATCTGTGGCAAAGAATGCTGCATGATTCATATTTGCACAACACTGCCATCAACAACTGTTGTTATTGAACTCAGTCATATAAAGCACCCTGTATATTTAGGCTAAATCTACCACTAAGTGGAGTTTCAGTAGATGAAGAAGCTACGTCTAACATCCTCATTGCCGGGTTATAATTATCCCTAATCATTGGCACCTCAGAGATACCCTATTAATGAATGTCATCCAGAAAAGTATAATTAACCAAAGATTATTGGAATATTCAAATATTCTTATATAAGAATTTTCTTTTTTTTTACAGATGAACTGACCTGAAAATTTCAATAACATGGCTTGAATGGTGCCCTAATGGTCCAGAGTAGATTATGCGACCACTAGGTTTTAAGAAAATCGTCTGAAATGAAAATAATAAGATCTTGATAGATAATCTTTGGGTTCATCACTAGTGAAAGTAAAAAGAATTATAATTTTCACTGAAAGAGTGGTTGTACAAGCAATCTAACATGATCGAATTTAAAATTTAATTGATATATTAATTTCTTCCATTAAATACTAAATCATCGAATGATTCAAAAATAATGTCAATACTTGGTTGGTGGATGGTGCAAACAATTGTTCTATCCGTATTAGCAACATGCTTTACTACTCGCATAACAATAGCTGATGCTCTTGCATCCAGACCAGTAGTAGGTTCATCCATGAAAATTATAGAGGGATTACCAACAAGCTCTACAGCTATTGTTAGCTGCTTGCGTTGCTCAATCGATAGACCATTAACACCTGTTTTTCCAACAAAGGAATCCTTGATTCCATCAAGCTCAATGGTTTCAAGGACTTCATTGATACAAATTCCAGCACTGAAAGTTATGTCAGCAATGTATTTAGGGTCAACCGCTAGGTACAAAAATACAGAGTCTTACAGTCTTAGTTTTTAAGTCAATCTGAGAAGCTAGACGTAGCCAACCGGAGAAAACCAGATATTCTTCTACTGTAATTTTTGGAGAATGTATGTGGGTTTGCTCACAATAACCTGAAATCCTAGCAAATGTTTCATGAACCTTAAGAAACTAATTAATTTTTATTTCCCCTTCGATATAGCCATTTTTGTTTCTTCCAGCAAGAACATCAAGGAGAGTAGTTTTTCTAGCTCCAGTAACACCCATCAATGCTGTGAGAATTCCAGGGCTGAGTGCACCGGTTATATCAGCAAGAAGTTGCAATTTGTTTTCAGCAAATCCAAGTTTTTTCATTTCCCGTAAGTCGTTTGATGTAATGTATCTTAATTTTGTTGCAATGTCGAAAATCGTATAAATGAAATGAATGCTTCATAACAATAATTAACAAAGGGGTGTCAATGTAGTACTGGACATCCTGAAAAATAATTGTCAATGGTTCAAAAGGCAAGACCATCCTGCCTGTTGATTGATACAAGAAAAGGCACCCAAAAAGTTATTGATTATATATAAAAATGCAATTAGAAAATCAAGCAAGATAGTCAACCTTTAGTAGATTCTGTATTTGAAGTTGAGGTAGAACTCTAAGGCTTTTCTTTCACATATGTGCCATCACTGAGACCTTAAATATTTTGAAAGCATTTCATATGAAATGATAGCACGGGAGGCTCTGGCAGCTGAATGAAAAATTAGCAGGGTGAAAACCAAGTACCTATCTATCTATCTAAACTGGCGGAAGAACCAAGTAACATGGAAAATGATCAATGTGCAGACACTCAACTAGTAGAAATAAAATATTTTAAAACTTCTCTCGATAGCCTTATTCATGTGATTCTCGCTTCCATAACTCAGGGCTAAATCCAATTACATAGCATGTAAAAGATGTCCAGATCAAAGATTTCACCAATGAAATAAGAAGTTTGTACATATATATAATTTATCACATTAGTTTAAATTTTTATTTAAATAAATACAATTTTATGATTGATAATTAATAAATGAGAATATAATATATATATATATATATAATAATCTTGATCCAACGTAGATAAAAATATACACGTGTCAAAAAATATTTTAAAAAGTTAAATAAGTGTAGATCAGTCATAGAATTTCTAATTTATACATGTAGTATTCATTTATTAAATGTTTTTATGTGAAATATTAATTCAATTATTAAAAGTAGATATTTTAATAAATAACTATTTAGAAAACTCGCGAGTACTTTACTTTCACTTCGGAGGTGTTTTACATTCAAACATATTTTTGAGTAGGAAGAGCAAAAATCTCCATACGTACAGAAACAATAATTTATTCCCATCCCCTATTTATTTTGCTGCGGGATAGGGATAATCCAAGATTCCCACCCTATTTTTATTTATTATATTAAAATATTTTTAAGATAAAAAATAATTAATATCTAAAGTTTGTATTTAAATATATATATATATATATATATAAACAAAAAAAAATTGATAAAACAAAAAATAATAATAATTTATTGATATTGAATGACTAATTATAATCATAGGGTTAATTTTTTTAGTAAATTAATACAAAGATTAAAAAAAATGTCAAGATTTTTTTTATCTAACAAATAATTTTTTTTTTTTACAAAATTAATAAAAAAAATATAAAAGCTAACCATTTAATTTAATTTAATTTAATCAGATTGTATTTTATTTTTTGTCATTTTTATTAAAACTGGAACAATAATTTATTAATACGTTAATTTATTAATGTTTATAAATAAAATAAAATAAAAATTATTATTATTATTATTATTATTGTTATTATTGTTATTATTATAAGTTGTCAAAGAATGTAGACGAAATTATATGAATTAAATTTAATATTTTGGGTAAGGAAAAATATCAAGTTTTTGTTTTCATTATGTTATTATATGTGACAGTGGTGAATTGGTAATTGGTGATGTATGATCATGATGTTTACAATGATATGTTTAAGATTTGTTAATTGTGATTACCACTTTGTTGAAGTACGTGAATGGTATAGTTATTATTATTTTTATATTATTATTAATTTAGTTTAAATTTATGACTGGGTTTTGTTTAAAAAAAATTATTTTAAATTGAATACAAAATGTGAATTAAAATGATTAAAGATAATTAATATAAATTAAAAAAAATAAAGATGAAAACAAAATTAGAAAAATTCAGAGATCACAGAGACAGTAATTTGATTTTTTTAACAGAGAATTACCGTCTGTCCCGATTAAATTTTGAAGATAAAAGTAGAGAAATATAGTTAATGCACTCCTCCTCTATGGCTTCTCCAAAAAATTAGGACAAAGAAGACCACAGGTGAAGACGATAGGCCATGCAGAAATTTTTATTGGATTATCAGCATGTTGACGAACAAAATCAAAACTAATTGTTGTTACAATACACAGGCAGATAGAACAGACTGATCCTATTAAATCCTTGAATTTTCCGAAAAGCTTGTGAGTTTGAGATGGATAATATAACCATGGTAATGCATTCCACCATTTCCAGGTTACTTTTTCCTTTCGTGCTTTGTATACGAGCTCTACAATGTACATAAGCATGACTGAAAATGATATTGACATACTCAGCAGTGCATACAGAGGCTTATGGATGGAAGAAAGTTGGTCAAAAACAGCTGAGGGAAGTTGGTGAATATTTAGGTCTTCTCTAAATTAACCTATACAAAAGGGGAAACAAAATGATCAAAATTAGCCAAGGAACTAGAATAATTCCTAATTAGAAAGAGAAAGTTCAGTGATGAGTTCATCAAAATGATTGACAGTTGTTAAAATGATATGGTATTTTGAAATGTATTCTAGAATTTCCTCTCAGAAAAATAGATTATGTAGCTGCATGATAAAATATCTGAAATTCATTGACCTTCCGAGAACTGCATCTCCAACCAGTATTTCTCCTTGCATGTGCTCATGATCTTCTGATTGCCCAACAAGGCTTTCTGTATCATCAAACTCTGTTGCAATTTCATCCAGAAAAAACAATGAGCAATCAACATATATAGCACAATTTCGTCAAAATTTCTCCAACTCTTTGTAGAGAGACGAGCAAAATTTTGTCTTTTAATAACTTTACATAAAAGAGTTGTTAGTTTGTATTTAAGGCAATGAATGTTTACTGCTTTCCTAATTAATAATTTCAAGCAGACTATCGATAGTAGGTCGCTAATTCCTGCCAACAAAAAAAAGCTGCTATCAAAATTAAGCACAACAATTATCTTTACCCAAATTAAATACATGGAACTGTTGGTACTCAGATGCTTTACAACCAAAAACTATTGAGTCTTAAAGCTAGCAAGATGTTAGTCTATAACAGATAAGAACAGATGCAAAATACAAGTCAGTCAAACCAGAAAACAAACAGATCAATAAACCTTTACGTGGTTGCGCGACTAAGGACCTACATCCACGACCAAGAATAGCTCAGAGATTTCTTTATTGATCAACAACACAAGCAAGAAATTACAGAGATAAAAAGACATCAATTTCAGACTTCTCACTCTTCGAATCTTCGAACACAATAAACCTTTACGTGGTTCAACCACTAAGGACCCACATTCACGAGCAAGAACTGTAACACCCAAATTTTCTAAATATATATTATGAAGCTATGTAATTATAAGTGTTATAATTTTTATAGCGGTGTATGTATAATATAGGTAATAATATAATATTTTTTTTAATAAGTTATAATTTTGGGTAAAATTTATAAAATAGTAAAATTTAGGGACTGAATTGATATAATAAGATTAGTATAAATTTGTCCTAATTGTGTTTTAGGGTATTTGGGCGACTTGAGGGTGGAGAAGCCGTAAGAATAAGAA
>JAXCLQ010071685.1:0-11545 GCA_035584115.1 Cedrela odorata
ACCTAATACCACAATATATAAATCATGTCTTCGGGTATTCAATAAATCAATATTAATATTTTAAATGCTATATTCGTTAAATTAGTGTCTAAAATTCCTTAATTCTACCTTATTACTAAATTTAACTAAGTAAGTTCTTTATCCAATTTTCAACAACGAATTTCTATTATAAACTAATACTAATTCATATTTTCGACAAACTTAAATCTACATATTTTCGCCTAAGTAAACAAATACGGTTTTAATTGACTGTAGCAAAAACTGTTCATGCCAGAAATACTGTAGTGAAAATACTGTTCATGACGGAGTACTGTAGCTAAGTACTGTTTATGTCGAGTTACTGTACAAACAGTTATTGTACAAATTAAAGTTACTGTACAAACAGTAACTGTTTAGATCGAGATTACTGTAGCTTTATTCAAAAATACTGTAGCACCTTCAAAGTTACTGTTCATCCGAGGGAAAAATACTCTAATTTCTTCTAATCAACACTTAAATTAATGCCAAATAAACTCAATACTGCATTTCACATTCCAATTCAACACAATATAACATTTTCTATGTAAAATTAACGATAAATTATTCGGATAAATAGTAATTATAATTTTAATTTAGCCTTAAAATCTAAAATTCAAGTTTGTAACATATTAAATGGCTTACCGGAAACTTAAATTTGAAAAAAAAACCACTCGAATCTAGAGCAATTTGGCCAGAATTTGAGAAGGAATATGAGAGCATTTGTGAAAATGGAAGGGACGAATGGTCACTGGAATGGGGAAGAAGAATGCAAATTGGGATATATTGTGGAATGTAAAATGTCAATTAGACCCCCTGCTCTTTTTAATATTATAAAAATAACTTAAACTTTGTAAAACTTTTATTTTAGTCCTTTTAAAAAAAATCTAAAATAACCTTTAATATTTCAAAATATTTACAATTAAGTCTAAAATTAATCCAAACACTATTTTCTTAATTCAAAAACTTATTACCCAACTTTATAAAATTAATTTTGGGCCTAAATAAATAATATAATTTTTAGCCCAAAATTTAATCATTCACCCAAAATTTTAAGTTGTATGAAATTTTAATTAATTAAATAATATCAAATTATTTAATTAAAATTTCTACATACTGCAGATACTACAGTTACAAATTTCTAAAATTACGGGCGTTACAGATATGTTTACATTTGATTTAATCAAATGAGAATATTTGGTTAATTATGATTTTATGAAAAGCATGATAATAGATATTGTTAATTTAATTAATAAGTGTTATCATGTTTATAGAAAATGAATAAAGTTGTTTTAAGATGTTTTATGCATGTTTTAGAAACATTGAAACATTTAAAAATGGCCTTAGATTGATCTGTTTGATGCGAGTATCGATCCCTTTATGAAAATAATCGATACTTGCTAACTAAAAAGGATTGAATGTCGATACCTTAAGCAAACAGATGGATACAAGATGACTACGTATCATTTTGTTTTAGTGAGTATCGATTTCTTTAGAGAAAGGATCGATACTTGCTAGCTAAAAAGCATCAAGTGTCGATACTTTAAGCAAATGGACCGATACAAGATGGCTACGAATCATTCTATTTCAGGAAATGCCAATCTCTTTGGAGAAATGATCGATACTTACTATTGAAGAGTTGATCTAATCGATCCCCTTAATGAAACGGATCAATACTTATTATAAGTTATCATATTTGAGCAAGCCACGTATCAATCTTTAGATAGAGAGGATCGATCTGTGTGAGACGCACATTTATTTCTCTCATAAAATCGGATTGATATCCTGAGAGGGTGGATCGATCTGTTTTCTAAAAAAAAAGTAAAAAGATATTTTTTTAATTTTTTTCTTCATTCTTAAATAATCTCCAAATATCATAACTAATTAAGCCACAACTTTCACAAGTACTAATTTGATTAGTATATTTTCTATTACTGAAAATTTAATTTGATGAAATTAAAAATTTTCTAACTTGAAATTATTTCAATTGAATAGAAAAATAAAACTCTGAATTAAATTTGAATTGAATGGTGATTCTAATTGATTTTGATTCAACTAGAATTAATAAAATTCTAATGGAAGTAATATTATGAACATAAATCGATAAATTGATACTGTATCAATTAAAGTCTCTCTCAAATAAATTAATTTGTTAATTTATTAAATTGAGTCGATCAATTAGTAATATGTTGAATTTAAAATTAATATCATTGGATGATATAGATTTTGAATTCCACTACTAAACAACAATATATACATATTGATGTGTATATTAAATGAGACTTTAAATAAAAATCTCATTCCTTTCAAATATTAGGTTCGAACCTTTCAATGCAGTTGATAGGTTATAGGCATCTTCGATGGGATAACTCAATAACTGTAAGTAAATGCCCTCATGGAGTGTCATAGTCTATTTGACCTATTTTTTTATAGGATTTTTTGGCATCCAATAACTGTTAGGTGAGGGTTTGATTTCACTCTTATTCAATAAAAGGCGTTAAGTCTAGTCTAACTAGGTTAAAGCACCAATAACTATTAGGTGAGGTGTATTTTCCTAGAGGTAGATTGGTCATGTCCTGTAAAGAGTTACAAACATAAATGAGTTTCTGACTTATTGAGCTTGCTTGACCAGTAATTGTTAAGTGAAATCTTATGAGTTTGATAAGAATATGATCACCCATGAAAAACCTGTAATTTGATTATAATTTTCTCATCAAGAGAGTATGAGATATAATTAAAGTAGTAGGAGAACTATTTGGTTTAAAGTCCAAAACTGAATAGATTGAAATATTAATATACATTAATACATTCTATTGTATTTCATTTTTCTGCAGATTTTCAAACATTAAATCTCTTTTCAAGTGAAAGAATAATGCTTAACCCTCTTCTTAAAATCTTTGACACTCATAGGCTTATTGGACCTAATTTTAAGGTTTGGTCTTGGAATTTCAAAATCGATCTAGATTCTGAAAAGATTAGCTATGCCTTCAGAGGCCTACACCCAAGTCCCTTTCTAGTGAGGCTTTACCAAAGGAGATTGAGACCTTCTAGAAATAAAATGATGATAATCTTAAGGTTAGATCGTATATGTTGACATCTATGAGTGATGACTTATAGACTCATCATGAGGACATGTAGGATGCCTCAATGGTATATCTTTCTTTGGTTAAAATATTTGGGGACAGTTCTAGCTACATGCGGTATGAGTTGTCCACTGTTTTATTTGGAATTAGACTTAATCTGAGAGTGTCTCTGGAGTCTCATCTTATAAAAATGATAAACCTCATAGGTCAGTTAGACTCTTTGGGGTTTTCTATGGACTTTGGATTACAGACAGATTTAATCCTTCAGTCACTCTCGTCTACCTTTAACCAGTTTGTTACTAATTATTACATGAACAAACTAGAACATACTTTTTCTAAACTTATGAATGAAATTATTTCATTTCATAAGAGAGTCTTTAAGGAAAAAGGGAAGGAAACCGTTCTTGCTACAATATCGTATAGTAAGACATCGAAAAGGAAAGGCAAAAAGTATTTCGAGGTTAAACCCAAAGGAGAAGTCTCCAAGAAAAATAAAAAAAAGGGCAAAGGCAAATGAGTTGCTAATAGTCAAGTCAATGATGAATGTCATCATTGCAAGAAGCTCGAGACAAAAGAAGGCACAAGGTACATTTTCTTGTTATGTTATTGAAAACATGTATCGATCCATTTACTTAAAGTATTGACCCTTCGATCCTTTTTGGCTAGCAAGTAACAATCATTTTCACAAAAGGATTGATACTCACTAAAACAGAATGATATGTAGCTCATTTTAAGGGAAAATGGATTAATTCCTAATGTTTACAATAAACACTTCAATCCATTCTCCACTAAATCAATCCTGGGCTATTTTTAAACCATTTCTAATGTTTCTAAAACTTGTATAAAATAACTTAAAACAACTTCATTTAATTCTTTAAACATGATAACATTATTAATCAAATTAACAACATTTATTATCATAATTTTTCATAAAATCATAATCATCCAAATATTCATATGACCATATCAAATATAATCATTTCCATGCTCTCATATATATCAAATATATTTAAATACAATTACCACAAAATTTAATCAACATTAACATATTGTATTAACAAATATATTTGCTTAAAAACATAACAAATCAAATTTTCATGCTTTTAAAAATATTATTATTACATAATAACATAAAGAGCATCTTTAATCTTAATAACATATTATCATTTTCGAAGCCACAACAAACATACATATAAACATAAATCAACTTCCCAACACATATTTTTAAAACATACATACATACACATGTTACATGGCTCTAATAACACTTGTTGTTTAGCAAAATTGTGTACACCTAAGAATGGTTCTGGGGCAATTGCCCACAGCAGGGAAGCCATGGCCATCACACGGACCATGCAAAAAGGCTCCTAAAAGACCATAGACATGTACATATGCATATTTTAAAATTTAAACAATTTTAAACACAATATCAACATAAAGAAAGTACACATACTTTAATGTCGATATCCAGAATAAGCCACTCCGTTTTGGGTCAGCTTCAAGACATTTGGTTGATTACGACAGGTTTTGGTTACCTGGATTTGTGTTAGGAGACCTTGAACAATTGTATCAACTTCACTAAGTTAATACAAAAAATTTTACCATAGAAAATTTCTACTTGCTCATATGGAAGAGAAGAAACCTATGAAATTATTTCATCTCTTTCCTATTCTTCCTTTTTCTCTCTTTTTTTTTCTTTCTCCTGAATTGATTTTTTATTCTAAACAAAATCCTCTCACCATTCAAAAATGGTGTCCAAGGCAAAATGGAAAAGAAGAAGACTAATGCAATTTCAATTCACAATTGAAATTCCACTTCTATTTTCAATTCTGACTCAACTCTTATTTTCATCCATTTATTTTGTTCAAAACTATAGAAAGTTTACAAGTGTCTTACTCTCACCCATAGATTCCAAAATCATTTCAATTCCATTAATTCATTTAATAAATAGAAAATATCTAGCATATTTTTATATTAATCACATTAATATATATATATATATATTATTATGCTAAAGGTGAGAGTGATTAGGAGAGAGAGAGAGAGAGAGAGACATTTTAATTTATACAATATAAAATGAAATTATTACATTTTTAATATTATGACATATATATTAAATTGTAATCATCACTTTACAATGTTTGACTTTCAAACATTAAATGCAAAATATGCTTTTATTTAATTTTATTTTCTTTAATCATAATTGAAGAATTAATCTTAGCCGTTGATTCAAAATGAATGGATAATATCTAATCAAGAATTTGACACTTGGCAACATCACACGATGCCATTTGTCAACCAAAGATCCATTTAATCAAATAATAATTATTTAATCATTAACAAATAAACCATTTATTTATTAATATCTTTATAAAGATATATATATATATATACATATATATATGTGTATATTTTTCAAGTCTCCATATATATGTAAATCATATTTACGATATCTAAATTATTACAGAAATATTTTTCACGCAAACATGTGCAAGCACGTCTTAGCTGAAAAATTAATTATTTATAGTAAAGAATTAAATTATCATTCGATCAAAGTATTAGAATAATATCATTAACTAACTTATTTAATATTGTATAATAATAATAATCATTATTATCAAGTAACCGATTAATGTATGTAACCGTCTAGGTTTACTATGAGTTGGACATGAGCAAATACGAACCCTTTCATATCAATTCAGTACAACTCTTTGTAACCGAAATTTTTAATGATCATGAGTAGCCTCTAACAAGATATCGTGACCCTGAGACACGAATGAATCAATATTCAAGATAAACTCATATAGTCGTATGTGCATGTAGTAACGTCCCTCTACTGTCCATTCCCTGTCAAATGCAGGTCATAAAATTGTCAAACCCTTAACTCAATCATAAGAATAGAAACTCAAATCATATACAGGATTTGTAGATCCAAAAACGCATTTTTGAAAACACGTACTTTAGCTATAGATTTAATTTTTCATGTATGACAACCCCGCCTAGGATCTTAAACTCCAATATTTAAGCCAGCAGATTCTATCTTAGTTGTCACATGTCTTCATACACTAAAAACACATTGCCAGCAAGTTCTTTCACCAGGCATGCTAGCCCAGTGTAATATATATATAAATGAACGATGTGCCTCAATGCAAATGGCAGCCGTGACACCTCAGGTCAAATAACTAGTGGTACACTAGTATGATTGTATGACGCATCATTAACTATAGATAATCACCTATGTGATTCGTCATATTTAGTTACATTCAGTAACACATTCTCCAACGTATCACCCATATTTATGCTCTTGTGACATGAGACTCGTCACCCAACTATTAGTATCCAATACTAATTGTTAGCAGCATCAAACATACCAGTCATGCAATGTCATACTCCCATATGACATCACCTCAACCGAAAATTAATTTAGATGTATTTAAATTAAAAACTATGTACTCATATCTATAACTCTTTGTAGATAGGGTGTTGACATTATAATACATCACGGGATCTCATTATGCATTATTTATAAATTAAACAACTGTAAATGCAAAATGATATAAAATGTCATTTTATTAATCATAAACAAATTTATAATTAGTTATAGAAATGTATTTATATACAATAAATAATATCCTTGAACTATATGACACAATTAGTTTTATGGCATATCTTCAACAAATCCTAGAAGCTATGAAGAAATTATTATGGATAAAGATTCATGTAAATGGCTAGAGGCGATGGGTTCTGAGATTCAATTTATTTATGCCAATCAAGTTTGGACACTTATTGATCTACTAGAAGGAATAGTTTCTATTGGCTATAAATGTATCTTCAAGAGAAATATTGATAACGATGATTAGGTAGAGACCTATAAAGCTCAGTTCGTGACAAAAGATTATACTTAGAAACAAGGGTTGGATTATGAAGAGACTTTTTCACCAATAATTATGATTAAGTTTATATGAATTATGCTAGTCATTACTACATATCATGATTATGAGATTTGGCATAAGGATGAAAAAATCACGTTCCTCAATGGGTATCTTAAGGAAAATATTTACATGAAACAATCCATAAAATTTTGTATTCGCTGCAGATAAAAATAAAGTATGCAAGTTGCATCGATCTATTTATAAATTAAAGTAAGCTTTCAGAAGTTGGAATATTCAATTTGATGAGGTGATTAAATCATATGGATTAGTGAAAACCTTTGATAAACCATGTGTTTATATTTGGGTTAGAGATTATGCCATCATATTCCTCATATTGTATGAGGATGGCATCTTGTTGATGGGTAATAATGTAGGCATGATGACTAAGATGAAAATTTGATTATCTAAAACCTTCTCTACGAAAGATTTAAGAAAGGTGGCCTATGTCCTTGGAGTTCACGTCTATAGAGCTAGTGTAAAGAGGATAATAGGATTATCACGAAAATTGTACATCGAAAGTTGAAAAGGTTCAACATAGAGAACTTTAAGAGAGGTCTCTTGCCCTTCATCCACGTCTTTATCTTTCAAAAGATATAGATCCAAAGACCGATGAAGAACGACAGCAGATACATAGCATACCTTATGTTTTTGCTATAGGTAGTTTGATGTATGTAATGTTATATACAAGATCTGATATACCATATGTCGTAAGTGTTACTAGCATATATCAGGCTAATTCAAAGGAGAAACTAAGGATTTAGTTCTGAGTTTTAGAGGTCAAGAGTTGAACATTTAGGGATACTCAAATTTGGATTTCCATTCTGATGTTAATGATAAAAAGCCTATCTCAGTATTTATTTTTGTATGTAATGGAGGTGTTTTTAGTTGAAAAAGTTCTAAAAAAAGTACGACAACAAACTCTATCACAGAAGTTAAATATATTGTCGCTTCAGAAGCAACAAAAGAGGTTGTTTGGATGCACATGTTCATGTCTAAACATGGCATGGTTCTTAGCATGGCTTATCTGATAACCGTGTACTGTGACAGTATTGGAGCTATTGCATAAGCAAATGAACTAAGAGCACACCAGAAGTCTAAGCATATTCAGTGTAAATATTACATTTTGAGAGAGTTCAACAAAGCTAGAGAAATATTGATCCAAAAAGTATATTCAACAAACAATCTCGCTAACTCAATAACTAAAGCAATATTACAGAAATAGCTAGACCAACGTCTTGAGAAGATAGGTATGAGATACAGCAACGAATGGTTTTAATGCAAGTGAGAGTTTATTAGGATATGTCCTAGAAGTCATTCGTGTTGTTGATTTCATGGATATTTTGTCTTGTATATGTACATTATTTATTAATGGAAGAAAGAGTTTTTATTTACAAATATAAGTTGTTTCCTTTATTTAGTCATGCATAAAAATAAAGTGTATTTGTGAATTTTCCGAATAATTTATTTAATTGTTAAATGATTTTTTAAATAATTCATTTAATTACTAAATAAAAATAAAGGAAAAAAATTGTAGAAAAACCTTGCTCTCTTTCTCCCATTAGGCCACATTGATTTTCTCTCTTTGGTGGTGTAGATTATAGAGACTTTGTGATTTCAAGGTTTTCTTCATCACCTAGTTCAACATACAAGGTAATAAAATCATCCTATGATTGTTTTATTATATATATATATATATATGATATATGTTGCATTTGCCCACTACATGTTTGACAAAATGCATGAATGGTTCATGTTGTAGTTTGTTGTATGTACTTACACATATTTTTTTCCTTCACAAACAGGGTCATCTCTTCATCATTAATGCATCATCTAATTCTCCCACATACTTATTCTTAATAGATTTAAGTGCTATGGATTTAGACAATCCCTGAGATTTATCATCCGTCAAGCAAAATCTAGGGTCAATGATCAAGTTACGGCTTTGATACCAATTGAAAAACTTGAATTTAGACCACCTGAGGAGAGGTGAAAGGTGTTTTTAATAGCACAAGACTCAAATAATCAATAAATTAAAACATTTTAAAATTTGTTGAATCTAGATCAATAAATCTCAGACAATCAATACCACGAAAACAAATATAATCTAAAACAATAAATAATTCAAGTAATAGAGACAATAATTTTTTAACAAACAAAAACCTTATAAAAACTCTTCATAGTATAAAAAAACTTCCGAGCTAAGACAGAAGCCACCAAATATTCTACTAGATAAATAAGAATTTAAAACTGGTGATTTAGTACAAGATCTCTTGTCACTCTAATCTCACTTGCTAAACAAATGACTCACTCTAAGCAAACCATTCTTAAGAACTCTGAAATTTTTTTCTTTTATGGAATCCTTGAACAACTCTTTCACAAGGCTAGAACTCTAGCCACTACCAACAATCAGAATTCTGAAGTCCCCTCAGATATATTAGTATCTAAACTTAGGTTATTCAAAAATCAAAATATTATTTTGACAATTTTCCTAAGTTAGTGTTATTCTCTCAATGTTCAAAAAAGTCACATGTATATATAATGAATGAATTTTCATTTAAACACTCTCAAAGCAAACTAGCCACTAAGTAATCTAGCAACAAATCAATCTAAATCATACGACCAAACAATATTTGAGTTTCTCACCTACAATTAACTCTCTTTGTTTGCATAGAGTAGCCTCTGGAAGAAGGAAGATGACTTCAAAATTCAATGATAGCATGCAATTAAACAGGGGAATAAAAAAGGAAAATCCTAACAAATTCTGTTTCTTTTTCAGCAAAGAAAATGCGGGTATTTCAGAGCCTACCGTAGAGGAATACAATCTTCATTGGTCCACAAGGGAAGCAAGTATCTGTATATGCAATAGGAAGTCAAGTAACAATTCAACTAATGAATGCATTGCACATGAATATCAAGCCTGTAGTCAGGTAGATGATAATGATGATGACTCTGCTATTTATTTTTGTAATAGTAATATCCACAAACGTAAAATTTAATAATAATTTAAAGCAAAAACTAAAAGTGAAAAAAACTTCCAAATTAAATAAATATTAATTAACGTGTATCACCACATAAAGTGATTATAGAGTTTGATACATCCACGAAATAATTATTATAAAGAATAATTAGTAAGGAGAGTACATGTGAATTTTTGTCAAAAATATCACCATCTAATATATGCATATTCATATGCATTGTGTTCAATCAATCGTCACAACTATAACCAAACTAAACCTATTCCAATAGGTTAGGTTTCAATGTTGAACACAACTCCCATGCACACATGACTCTTACATCAATCATGTCCAAAAGTATGGGAAAAAAAAAGGTCTAACCAACAAATGAAGTATTAAAATGAGGTTTTTCTGTGTACTGCTGTTGAGTGTAACAAATTTTTATATATTAAAATGAGGTTTTTTTGCCCTTAATCATGGTAAAACATATGAATTACTACTTGTATAAATAAATAAGTTAAGGACAATAATAGACAAACCTATTAATTGGCGAGATCGTGAGCCGGAGGTGGAACTAGTAGCATTTGTGCAACCAACACTTGATCTGTGCAATATGGAGAAACGTTTCATGGTTATCACAAACATAAGCAACAAATTCTATAAAAAAAAAAATACTTGAAGAGATAATAAAACTGATGATTAATAAACAACTTTTTTCAGTGGACATCCTCTTTTGTTATGGCCTAATTGTTTGTAATTTTCACATTTATGAGTCTACTTGATCATTTCAGGTGCTTTTTCATTAGTTTCCCTCTTACTATTCAATTTAGGCCTGCTCTGGGTAATGCAAGCTAAAGCATGCTTGCGTGGGACACCCATAATTTTCCGTGATTCATATTCACAATAAACCTTAAGGTCTGCCACATAATAACTCTCCAATTCCATTACATGATCTATAATTTATTTACTAAACAAACCAAAATAATTGAATTTGTATAAAATGTCCTCCACTCCAAAAAAATTAAACAAATTTTATTTTTTTTATTTTGAATGGATTCCAAACGTTTGAAATTAATGAATAATAACAAAATATTTTAAAATTTTGTGTGTTCATACCTGCAGATTTGGTTTGTTTGGGTATCAACATGTAATAAATTTAATTATTTGTTAATTACAAAACTTTAGGAGTCTATTTGAAATTTAGCAAGTTCAATTTCTCCCACTTTCAGCATCACTTTCGGGCACCATTGGTCGAAAGTGACGTTGCAAAATATCATATGACCCCAAATTTAAAATATCTGATGGACCCTTAATTTTAAAATCATGTATATTGATCCCCAATCAAAGTGTGTTAAGATTTTAAAATAAATTTATTATTATTTGTTAATTCCACAAGTATAGAAATCCAATCAAAATTTTTAAAATTAGGTACAATTGAAATTTTCAATTTTTAATGCTCGAAAGTGAAAAAAAATTCCACTTTCAAGCACATTGTCTGGTATTTTCTCACTTTCGAATACAACCATATACTCAAAAGTGAGTGTACGTGCTTGAAAGTGGG
>JAXCLQ010071686.1:0-11542 GCA_035584115.1 Cedrela odorata
TACATTTTAAAATTCAAATAAACTAGTTTTAGGATACTATTCACGCACTATTCATAACAGCTACTTAATTAACTTTTCCAAATTCTTGTAAATACGTTGGATGTTTAAATTAAGTTGACGTGGCAATGTGGTTGATGTGGCAATGTCGTTGTCGTGGCTTTGGTGACATGGCAATGTTATTTTTAACACTGGTGACGTGGCAATGTTATTTTTAACAATCCGAGAGAAAAACACACTAATTTCTTCTCACAAATACCTCAATCAATGCTAAATCAATCCAATACTATATTTTCTATTCAAAATTGAGGATAACGTATTTAAATAAATAGTAACTCTATTTCCTATTCATAATAAAATTCTAAAATTCAAGTTTCTATAGAGTTATAGATCTTACCAGTGACTGAAATTTGAAAAAACACTGATCAAATTAGAAGTCATTTAACCTAAAATTGAAAAAGAAATTGGAAAAAGAGTTTGCTGGAAAAATGAGAAAAGAAGCATACTGAGTGGCACAGTTTTGGGGGAAGAAAGGGCTAAATTTATTTTAATTTGGAATATAAAATATCAATTAAGTCCCTATTCTTTTAAATTTATTAAAATAACCTAAAATTTTGAAAAATTTTCATTTTAATCATTTTAAAAAATTCTATAATAAACTTTAATATTTCATAATCTTTACAATTAAGTCCAAAATTAATCTAAATACTATTTCTTTAATCCAAAATTCACTTATAACTTAACTTTATAATATTAATTTTGAATATAAACAAATAACACTATTTTGAGTTCAAAATTCAATAATTCACCCAAAAATTTTAAGTTACATGAAATTTTAATTAATCAAATAATATCAAATTATTCGATTAAATTTTCTAAACACTACAGATTTTACAATTGTAGATTTTCAAAATTGCGGGCGTTACAATTCTCCCGTCCTTACAAAAATTTAGTTCTCGAAATTTTATAAGTGCCTTATTCATCATATTTAACTCAACTAATACACATTATATTTACCTATAATAACCATCTTATGAAATCAGCACAATGCAAGTAATTGAACTGGCGCACTTGATTAAACTCATTGTCATTACCACTACCATTCGAAATGTATGGTAACTTAGCCAAATTAATATATAATTAATGAAACTATTCCTCTAATACGCATTCATTAATGGTAATAGTAAATATCATTTCTAATAATTCATATTTCAACTGAGCAACTTCAATAATCAGTTCTCATAAAATCGTATAATCTTAAATTATAGATCTTATTAACTTATAGTTCAATCATTATATTTAAACTTAAAGTCTACATGATCTTGATGCTTAAACTTTATTGTCATTATCCATTATTCTAAAATATAACATCATTATCCCTTATTCTCCGATACAATAGAACTTATAAATAACTTCTACAAAATTCTGTATATTACAGATTGACTAAGGTCAATATAACATACAATATTTATGTTATATATATATATATATATCTATATCTAAGATCTAAATCTAAGATATCTGAAACATTATATTTATAATATAATCAAACTTTATTCTAATTGCCTTGATCCCTTAATAATCAACCATTATCCCATCATAATGTCAAAACATATTTACTACTATATTGAGTAGTTATAAACCATTAAATATGATTAAGGTCCAACTCCTACATCGAGAATTTTTATGCGTCATTACCTTAGTCAACCTCTACTTATAGAATGCATAACATCATACTTAAACTTTCATAACATGTAAGTAAGATTCCTTGTATACACAAATCTTAATTCTCAAATGGTACTTTTTAATATAGTACTTTTGATATTTTTAAGACAAACTTCTAACCATCTCATTCTTATCAATCAAGAATTGTATATTTTAAATTCGATTATAGCCTATAATATTTACTGTAATAAAATTGTTGTTAACTTAGGAACATTCAATAATAACTTCTCTCAGTCAAATTATTATTAAATTAAGTCACCAAAACCATTTGTTGATACTTTTGTTCTCAATTCACTCTATGTTCTAAAATAACACAAATATAAAATATTAAACTTTATAAATTAAATAATTAAATAACATACTTATTATAATACCTCATACTTCCGCCATATGAACCTTAAAATCAGTTACAAACTAATGTTTCTATGTACTATATATGAAATCATCAAAATAGTATCGATCTTAACTATCTCCTCATTTACTCTGAATCTTCTCAAATTTAAGTTACGAATATGTACATTTGATCATATCTTAATCATTAAACAAAATTGAATTTCAACACCTTAAGCGAATACAACACCAACTTACACGTCCTTTTAATCTCGTTAAAATAGTTTCATTATTATAAAAGATTCAATAAAATAAGACTTGGATTATACTTAATATTAAATATTTCTTTTATTCACTTTAAATATCTTTTTTACTGATCGCCTTATCCATATAATCAGTATTCATTCAGTTACAAACCCCATCAATCATATCAAACTTAATATTCTAAATTTTGCATATAAAATTCAATATTATTACGCATATTAAAATATTCTCATTAATATATATTTGATATAAATAAATTCTTAATTGAAATATCTTAAATAACTCACTAGATAATATTCTTTCATAAATTGTCTTTGATATATATATGTATATATTTTTAACTATGAACTTTGTCTTCCAACTATCATAGAGATAAATATATCTTATACTTGTGGAATTTCCTAATCGTACTCCTTAATCATTGAAAATTTATTGAATAAAATAGATGAATATAAATTCTTAGCTTAGGAAACTATGTATTCCTCTTTATGTACAACTTGTCAGCAAATGTTTCAAATCTTTGTAAATTTAATCTAATCTAAAACATCAATTTCACATGTTAAAGAAAGTTGTCACATTTGTTAAATACCATTGACCTTTATCTAGAAATAAAATTTTATTACTTTTATAATTTTAAATTTCATTTTCATAATATTTCTTCAATCTCCTCAAAAATCTTCTCATAAAAGAATATAAAATGAACTTCTACATTGACTTCACATATATGTCGTTTAGGCTCTACTCTTGATCAATAAATTAAAATTCTTAATAATCAATTCTTATAAATCTCATAAAACAAAATTCTTATTTCTTATCATTTTTTTTAAAAATAAATAAGATTTAAGCTTTATTCTTATTCACAGACTAAACTAATAAATAATAATTTTAAACCTTTCCTTAACATTTTATAAATAATAAATAATTACAAAATTATTTGAGAAAGAAGAAATACATTTCATGACTCAATTACATGCCTCAATATCTTACTTAATTCTTTTATGCATTTTACTTGGATTCGTTCACTAATTTTATTTCCATTTATGTCTCTTACTAACTAAAGAAAAATCTTTTTATTCTAAAATGTCACTTCTCGCATAAGACATGCATAACTATTTTTCAAAGACATTTTATTATGTTCCCTCAAAAAGAACAAATCAAATAACAATTTGTTAGAGCACCGCAATTACGAGTAATAACCTCAACCAACTTCTTCTGCGGTCTCATCATTCTTACCATCTTATTTACGATAGAATGTTTCTTGATTCACTCTTTAGTAAGCACATAAGGTAAGAAACCCTTCACACCCATTTTCCTAGTAATTTTTTGGCCTTAATCACATTAAACAACTTTTGACCTGTCACAAATCATCTCCCACTAAAACTGAATTCTGATTGGCTCGGAATGTTAACCATTATTATATTAGTAAAACAATTCACTACCACATGATAGGCAGCCAACCAATAAATTCCCAAGATAACATCAAAATCATGCATCTCCATTGGCGATAAATCAACTATAATATTCTTATCTTCAAAACCAATCTCTCAATATTTATAAATATAATTTATAACTATATTTTACCCATAGGAGTAGCAACACACATAACATATTTTATCAGAAGAACAAACAACAATACAAGCCACAAATGAATGTGTATCATCAGAATCAAATACTTTAACCTTTTAGGTTAAAGAGAACTATTATACATGTTGCCACTTCATTGGACGCCTATGCATCTTGCTTAGTTAAAGCGTAAACTCATCCCTGTACCTTTTACCTTTTGTTTTGACTTTCCCCCATACTATCTTTACTACCTACTCTTCTAGTTGGACATTCCTTAATTATATATCCTTACTTTTTACACCCAAAGCAAGAAAAGTACCAACTCAAATAGCCCCAATATGTCTACAAGAAAAACATTCCAACATTCTCTATATAACTCAAATAGCCCCAATATGCCCCATCAATCCTTCATCATGAGACTCTTTAACAAGCAACTCTTTAAGTGAGCAATAAGGAATGCACACACGTTTGTCTCTAAAAAAATACTCATCATGTCTATAAAACTTATCAAATGCAGCATGTTCACAAGCATCATAGACAATAGCAAAATCATGATCTATGTGGTACAATTCCTTTATAAACTCAAAACCAAGTAATTTAGAATTTAAAGAAGTAAGAAGCACATACCTTCTTGAAAGTGCATCAGCAACGACATTCTCCTTACCTTGCTTGTATCGAATGACATAGGAAAATATCTCAAGGAATTCAGCTCATTTGGCATGTCGTCGATTCAACTTGTTCTGGCCCTTTAGATGTTTTAGGGACTCATGATCGGTATGAATAATAAACTCCTTAGGCCATATATAGTGTTGCCATGTCTCTAAGGCTTTGATGAGTGCATACATCTCCTTGTCGTATGTGGGATACTTTAAGATGGCTCTATTTAGCTTCTCAGAGAAGTATGCTATGGGTTTCTTTTCTTGCATTAAAATGGCTCCAATTCCCACACCAGAAGCATCACATTCAATTTCAAATATTTTAGATAAATCTGGCAGCGACAATAAAGGTGCGGAAATCAATTTATCTTTAAGATTAAGAAAAGACCTATCTTGTGCTTCCCCCCACGAGAATGTCACGTTTTTCTTAATAACCTCAGTGAGAGGCGCTGCAAAGGTGCTGAAATCCTTAATGAAGTGACGATAGAAGCTTGCCAAACTGTGAAAATTCCTAACTTCAATCACACTCTTGGGAGTAGGCCAATCTCGAATTGCCCTTAGTTTTTCCTCATCAACTTGTAGTCCTTTAGAGCTCACTACAAAACCAAGAAAAACAACGCTATTTGTGCAAAATGTACACTTTTTTATATTAGGATAAAGCTTTTCTCTACGCAAAGTATCTAAAACATAATGTAAATGTTTAATATGATCATCTAGACACTTGCTGTAAATTAAGATATCATCAAAGTAGACAACAACAAATTTACCAATAAAAGCTAGCAATACATAATTCATCAAGTGCATAAATGTACTAGGTGTATTTGTAAGACCAAAAGGCATAACTAACTACTCATACAATCAATATTTAGTCTTAAATGTAGTTTTCCATTCATCTCCCTCTCTCATCTTAATTTGATAATACCCACTTTTCAAGTTGATTTTAGAGAATATAGATGCACCATGCAACTTATCTAACATATCATCCAACAGAGGAATAGGGTGGCGATACTTAACTATTATGTTGTTGATGACGACAATCCATACACATTCTCCATGATCCATCCTTTTTTCGGTATGAGGAGGACAGGAACAATGCATGGACTCATGCTCTCTCACACGTACCCTTTTGACATTAAATCTTCCACTTGTCTTTGTATCTCCTTCATTTCCTCCAGATTAAACCTAGAGGCAGGTCGATTAGGAATAGAAGCTCTAGGAACAAAATCGATATGATGCTCGATACCTCGAATGGGTAGAAGTCCATTCGGAGTCTTCTCAAGAAATATGTCCGCAAATTCATGACAAAAAAGTATTGGTTCTTGTACCCATCATGTATAACTCTCCTATCATACTGCCAAGGACGTCCTAACAACATGTGACTAGCTTGCATAGGGACTACATCACATAAGGCTTAATATTGATATTTTCCTATAGCAAAGGACACTAAAACTTGCTTATCAACTCTAAGCTCTCCGCAATCATTCAACCATTGCAATTTGTAAGGCTTAGGATGATCTAACAGTGGCAAACCAAATTTCTTTACCATAAGTGAGCTAGCCATATTTGTACAACTTCCACCATCAATAATAACATTACATAACTTGTCATTAACTAGACACCTAGTATGAAAAACGTTCTCACGTTGCTCGTCCTCATCATCTTTCATTTGTGCATTCAAAGCTTTGCGTGTCACTAAACATTCTCCTTTGAACTCATGCCGATCTTCAAGATCCTCTCCATCACTGGCATCTTCAAGAGCTGTGGCATGTCTTCGTAAGTAGCTTCATCATCTTTGTCATTAGATTCTGGCATGATCATCATAACCTTTCTATTTGAGCATTGAGAAGTAACATGTTACACCAGAACACTTAAAACATTTAACATCACGAGGTTTGAAAGAATTTGAGTTGGTACCTTTTTCTTTTCTTCTTTCAGCTTCCTTGGGGATGGAACTCTCTATCTTGCTCTTGAAATTAGAATTTGTGCTTTTATTCTTCCAATCAGATTTCCAAGGTTTTGAGCTCGAACTAGATCCATAGGTGGACTTGGAAACCTTCTTTTGTTTCAGCTGCTTCTCCACCTTCATTGCCATGTGGAACATGTCCTCAACATCAACATATTGTTGTAATTCAACAATATCAGCAATCTCATTATTCAATCCTTTTAAGAACCTCGTCATGGTAGCCTCACGGTCCTCTTCAATGTTTGCGCGAATCATTGCAATCTCCATCTCTTTATGATAGTCTTCTATAGATTTGGACCCTTGAGTCAATCTTTGCAACTGTTGGTGTAGTTCCCTATAGTAATGGTCAGGAATGAAACGCTTTCTCATGATTGCTTTCATCTCTTCCCATGTATTGACAGGTTGCTCTCTATTTCACCGCCTATTCAAGATAAGCTGGTCCCACCAAATTAGGGCATAGTCAGTGAATTATACAGCGGCAAGACGTACCTTTTTCTCCTTAGAGTAGTTATGACAATCGAAGACCATCTTAACTTTACGTTCCCATGCAAGATATACGTCGGCTCAACCTTTCCTTGGAAGGGTGGAATTCTCATCTTAATGCTCCCAATGTTACGGTCTACATAATCATGTCTTCCTCAGTTCTCCCTTGGTGCTTCAGATGTAGCATCATCAAAGTCATGGTTTTCAGTTTCATTATATGTCCCAATTTGTCTTCTCCCTTGTCCACTAGTGTTGTGGGTTCTGGTCGACAATTGTTCTATGGTCTTTTGCATATTATCCATGTTGGTATTGTTTTTCTCCAAAGTTACTTGGGCTTTCTCCAGCAAGTCATGGTAGTCACTCATCACACGTTCAAGTCTCAAAACATGTCTTTGTAATTCATCGAATTTAAAGGCATTGACATATTTTGGTTGATCTTCAGTGTTCTTATCTTTATGTGCCATAATGTTTAAATTTGCAAAAGAAGGTTAGAACGGTAAAATAGTCCTCACCAAACTCTCTCTTTTATTCGTTGCTCAACAATATAATCACAACTCTCGTGTTTAACTCAGTCTCAATATGGCTTTTTTTTTTTTTTTTTAAGGGATGCTTACTTGCACTTGCCTTTTTCCACTCAATCCCTCTTTGTATGATATTAATTGAACTCACAAACAATTCAAGTTACTTTGCGCTGTACAACCAAAGATGAATTAAGAAATGTTGTTGGTGACAAAGAAAATAGCAAAAGAAGGTAAACTCACGGTTTTAGGTGGGTTGGGAGGGGTAAGGAAATACTTTTGTAATTTTAGGTATTGGGTGATTTGGTTGGGTTTTGATGTGGTATAGTTGGTAGTGGAAGGAATTGATAAGGTAATTGGATATATTATGATTTTAGTGGGTAACTTAATCGTGATCAAAGTAAGAAATTATAAAATGTCCAATTTTATTTACCAAAAAGGAAAAAAAAATATGCAGGATTGGTAACTTCTAGACACAATATGTTGCCCTTAATTGGCATATAAGGATACTTTCCTTTCTTGCGATTTGCCTTTTTTTTGTTGTTTTTTTTTTTTTTTTTGCCCACAGAATGGTGATTATGGCCAAGGTGTGCTGGTAATTGATTGGGTCAGTTTTTGGGATAGAAAGTAAAAGATTGAAAGAGGAAAGACTAGAGAAAAAGATGGTAAAAAAAAATATTAAAATTAAAAGATATAACGAACCTTAATTCTAGAACCATACTCTGATACCAAATGATACGAATCTTGTGAGGAACGAATCGTTACGAAAGCGAAGTTTCAAAGAAAGACTAGAAATTAAGTATCTCGAATGGTTTTGACACCATAAGAATTTTCTTGATGGAACAAGAACGAATTCTTGATAAGTCTAAAGTAGAACGCCACAAGTAAGCTTGATAAGTTCTAAGTTCTAAGTTCTAAGAAGAACAATGAAGAGAAAATTCCTCACAATATTATTATTTTTCAAAAAAACTTTCCATTCCATTACATATGAGACTTTTTAATAATAGTCTTAAGTTTAAACCTAATTGAAACATAATAAAAACTTTTAAAAATACCAAAACCTAATCAAAACAAAATAAAAAGTTTACATAATTGAGAATCTAATAGTTAATACTTGAGAGTCTAAATTTAATTAAGATTTGATCTTGCGCCCTTTTGCTTGCAACCTTCCTTGCGTATCCATGATTTTGGAGATCTCTCTAATTAATGCACTTTGACTCAATCTCATAGCTAAGGAAACTTCAAATCCTACAAAATAAAATCAATTAATTATTAGATAGCTCAATTAAATAAGACAACTTTATTAAATAAACTTCTTAAGAACATAATTAAATATTAAAGTCCCTAATAAATAATCTAAACATGAGTAAATAATAGTTATAAGGTGTAAGACTCCCTCAATATTGCTGTGCATCTCACTTTCAAGCAACAATTTCTGAACATGTGCAAATAAGACTGTTTTAAGCTTTTTAGCATGACTCCTTGTTATAGGTCCACTAGGCCACTCTAGTGGCTCCATTGATTCATCATTGAGCATTTTAACCTAGTTAATATCGGAGTTGACTTTTAATTGATTTTTATTTACAACTTGATTCGCATCATCTAGACTCTCCCATTCATGCTTTAAAATCTAACATTTGTAATGAATCTAAAATTTGGCATGCTAGATTAGGTCATTATGCCGAATAAGCTTCTAAAATTCTGTTACTTAGCCTCAATCATAATATTGAAAAATGTGAACTTGTATTCATGGAAAGCAATTGAGACATCAGTTTTCAAATTCAGATACTAAATATGACAAGTGTTTTGATTTAGTTCACTCTAATATTTAGACATCGCCATGTTTAACAAGAAATAATTTAAAAAATTTCATCACATTTGTTGATCAAAAATCAAAATTTACTTGGTTGTATTTACTAGATCAAAAGGTGAAGTTTTCAACACCTTTCAAAATTTTCATGCTCATATCACTAACCAATATGATGCCGAAGTAAAAATCTTGAGAACAGATAACGGTGGATGAACAGTTGTTACAGTAATTCAGTCGTGAATAGTATTTTATTACAGTTTTTAAATCAAAACTGTATTAGTTTATTTAAGCAAAAATGTGTAAATTGAGGATAGTAGAAAAAGAAAATTATAATAAATTAGCCACAAAAATTCATTGTTGAAAATAGGGTAAATGACCTTAGTTAGTTAAACTTAGTGATATAGATAAAAATAAGGAATTTTAGGCACTAATTCCATGAATATCGCATTTAAAACATTTATATTAATTAATTGAATAGCAGAAGACATGATTTATATATTTGTGGGCTATGAAAATCTAGGAGAATAATCAAATTGGTCGGGAGGATCGTTAGTGAGAGTGATTACCCTCCCATTATAGTAAGTAAATTGTGCATGTATTTGTAATGCTTTTAAAATAATATAATATCTGAGCATGTGTTTGAAAATAATTTGAAAATTAAAGATTTTGAATGTTTTATATGCTGATGTCAAATTTATAAAATGATTGTCAAAAATGATGTCGATGTGTGAATGTTTATAAATGAAAATGATTTTATGGCCCTAGTCATTAGGTAATGTTTATTCTGATTTAGCCTAATCTCTTGTCAAAAACAAGATTTTTGAACTATTCAAAATTCTGTTTAATGTGCTATGCTCGTTTCTGTTATATTCGAAATGAAAAGAATGTCCGCTTTAAGTGGAACACGTAATCACATTCTGAATCCAAGTTACTGTGGATACATGTGAACTAACTGATTGAGCCATTTTGAAAATGTTTGTACTATAAATTTGTTTCTGTGAAATTGAAAAGTTTGAAAATTTATTGATCCGTTTGAGCAAATATGTTGCTTTGGAAAAGAAATAAATACGTTCTGTATCACATCGACATGTGAAAAACTTGCATGGTTTACTTACTGAGATTATATCTCACTTTTTATTGTAAAAATTTTATTTTTGGAGAATAGTATGTAGAAGTGACAAAGGACGCGTGCAAAGTTAGTTAAGTATATGTGAAAATCTTTGTTATATGTGTAATTAATAGAGTAATTATAAGTTTGAGAACTAATTATATAGATAATTCTTTGTACGTGTAAGGAATTTAGAAATTATAGACATTTAAGAATCATGTAATAGTAATATTCTTTATATAAAGTGATGTAACATTATATAATAATGATTGATTAAGTAAGTATGAAAATGGGGTGTTACAAGAATGGTATCAAAGCTAAGATTTAAGATTCCGTAGACTCTAAGTGATCAGATAATGATTTGAGGTTCGTAGATATTAGGAGTGACTGAAAAATTTGAGCATATAAACATTCAGATTAATAAGGAAACCAAGTTTTGAAATTTAGAGAATCGTTGAGAAAATATAATTATGGTAATGAGGGACAGAGAAGAACGTATTTATACATGTGAATACAGTATCGATGCATGTGAAAAATGATCGATACCTTGTAAGTTAGAAAGCTCAAGATTATTTACAAACTCGCCTGTATCAATATCTTATGGAGAAGGGATCGATATATGAAGGCAAATGTATCAATACTTAGTGTCAATGAAATTTTCAAAAACAAATTTTAATAGATGGATCGATACCAGGGCTTTAAAGTATCGATACATTCCAAATCAGAGTTCAAGGTAGGATCCTGTATACTTTGGGTTAGTTAAAAAAAAAAAAAAAAAAAGAAAGCCTAGTAAATTTTTAGTTAGTGTAGTTTTAACTTCGGTATATTTGCGATAATTTAATAAAATTTATTTTATTTGATTTTGATTTGTAAATATGGTAAGGACGAAATATGATTGATGGACCGGTATAAGTAGAAGTGAAAATGGTACGATTAGTGGAGCCCTCATAAAGGACTTGTTAAAATTGTAAATAGTTGGAAGAGAGTGAAACTAGTGTAGAAAAATTGTAAGAACAATTATAATTGCATATTGCAATTTAAGAATAAATAAAGAGAATAAGTAGAGAGAGTAGTGAAAGTGAAAATATTGTTGTATTGTCTTTTTTATGATTCAAAACAAAGAGA
>JAXCLQ010071689.1:0-11541 GCA_035584115.1 Cedrela odorata
TTGTGAAATATTAATTAAGCTGTAAAATGAAAAATAAAAAAATTAGAATAAAAAAATTATATATATATATATATATACAAAACACGGGTACTGTAGATTTGGGGTATGATAATTTAGGGTTTGAGAATTTAGGGATTGTACACTGTAGCGCGAGAATTGTAGCGGAGTTACTGTAACATGTTTTTTGTCTTTAGGGTAAAATCGTTCAAATGGCCTAAAATTAGACTGATTCGTAAAACTGAATTAGGATTGGTTATATCGGTAAATAGGGGGTCTAAGAAGGTTATTTTCAAAATTTTCCCTTTCTTCTTTCTATCTTGTTTCTTCTCAATCTGTTTATTTTAAACTTAATCTGTCTAGAGAAGTAAAGAGAGTTTTAGAACAAAACAAAGGAAAATAAGCATGTTTTATGTTTTTGGCCTCCCCTTTTATTTCTTTTCATTTGCTTAAATTTTCTCTAAATAATTGTAAAGAAACCTAGAAGCTTAGTGACTAAATAAAATAAATTTGGGCTTTAATCCTAATAAAAAATTGAGCTTTAATTTTAGCTTAACAATAATTGAATTTTTTTTATTGAGTTTGAATTTTTTTATTTATTTTATGATATATTTAATTTTTTTCTTCATTATATATATAATACTTGTCCCAAAATTAAATAATCTTATCATATTAAATTTCAAGACATATTTCTTTATGTAAATTTCCTACAACACCAACACCTAATGAAATTAATGCTTTATCAATTTAATAAAATCTTGAAACATCAATAATAATCTCTTACTTAGATATATATTTTATATTCTATGCCTCAATTTTAGGTTACTATGCATACATAATCTTGATTAATTTTTCTCACAACCTTTGTCAAAACTTTATCATCAATGAAATTGTCTACTAATTGCCTTAGTTTTTTTTTCCAAAATTGTTATAAAATGGTTGAAATTGTCATCTTCACTGCTAATATTTCACAAAAATATTTTAAAACAACAACTATTCCTTCAAAATGCTATAAAATTCCTTAAAAGACTACATTTTGTCATAAAAAGCACATTAAAAGTTTCTAGAATGTTTTCACATAAACATAAATTCTTTTTTCAAAAATGCTCTAAAATGCACTAAACTGTCATAATTTACACGAAAACGCCCTAGAATGCTTTAAAACGTCATAGTGTTAACAAAAAATGCTCTAAAATGTTGCGAGTTTTGCTGAAAACTACATAAAATACACGAAAATGTCATGCTTTTTTGTTTTTTCAAACATACTTTAAAATGGTTTCAAACTCACAATTCTTGACTACAATTGTTTGAAACGTCATCTTTTTTTACAAATGTTTTCTAATATTTTTTAAAATGTCAAGTATTACCCAAAAATGACATCAAATGCAGACGTCATAGGTTTTGCCAAAAAACCCCTAAAATTTACTAGATTGTCACAGTTTTTACAAAAACATATTTAAATATCTAAAATTATAATGCTTTTGTAAAAAACGAACAAAAATGTACTCAATCATCACAATTGACAACAAACATTTATTAGAATCTTTTGAAATCAACATTTTTACTTAAAACACATTTAAATATTTTAAATTGTCTTAATTTTTTCCAAAATTGTTATAAAATGTTGAATTTGTCATCGTCACAACCAATATTTCACTAAAATTCTTTAAAACAACAACTATTATGCTAAAATGCTATAAAATGAGTCAAAACATGTAGATTTTAATGTAAAAACACACTAAAAGTTTCTAGAATGTAATTGTTTTCTCATAAACATGTTCAAAATACCTCGGAGCGTGAACTCTTTTTTCAAAAATGCTCTAAAATGCACTAAACCATCATAATTTGCAACAAAACCCTCTAGAATGCTTTAAAATGTCACCGTGTTTGCAAAAAGCACTCTAAAACGTTGCGATTTTTGATGAAAACTGCATAAAATACACGAAAGTGTTATGTTTTCTTTTTCAAACATACTTTAAAATGGTTTAAAACTCAATTCTTGCCTAAAATGGTTTGAAATGTCATCTTGTTTGCCAATGTTTTCTAAGATTTTTTAAAATGTCAAATATTACCCAAAAACAATATAATATACATCAAGACGTTATAGGTTATTCCAAAAAAAGCCTAAAATTTACTAGACAGTCATGATTTTCACAAAAATATATTTATATACCTAAAAATGTAATGCTTTCGAAAAAAATTGAAAAACAAAATGCACTCAATCATCACAATTTATGACAAACATTTATTATAATCCTTCGAAATCAAACATTTTTACCGAAAACCATGTTAAATGTTTTAAATTTTCTTAGTTTTTTCCAAAATTGCTATAAAATGCCTGAAATCGTCATTATCACTTCCAATATTTCACTACAATGCTTTTAAAACAACAACTATTATGCAAAAATGCTATAAAATTCCTCAAAAAGATCTATATTTTGCCATAAAAGTAAAATGAAAGTTCTTAGAATGTTTTTAGAATGTTTTCATATAAACATGATCAAAATACCTTGGAGTATGAACTCTTTTTTACAAAAATGCTCTAAAATGAACTAAGCCGTCGTAATTTACACCAAAACGCTTTAGAATGCTTTAAAATGTCACCGTATTTGCAAAAAAAAGGCTTTAAAACATTGCAGTTTTTGCTGAAAATTGTAAAAAATACAAGAAAATTTCATGTTTTTTTTCCAAACATACTTTAAAATGGTTTAAAACTCACAATTCTTGCCAAAACAGTTTGAAATGTTATCTTGTTTGGCAAATGCTTTCTAAGATTTTTAAAATGTCACAGTTTTCACAAAAACAAATTTAAATACCTAAATATGTAATTTTTCATTAAAAATGGACAAAAATGCACTCAATCATCGCAATTGATGACAAACATTTATTAGAATCCTTCAAAATAAAACATTTTTTTCGAAAACCTTTTTAAATATTTTAAATTTTCTTAGTTTTTTTTTTCCAAAATTGATATAAAATGCTTGAATTTGTCATCGTCACTGCCAATATTTCACTAAAATGCTTTAAAACAACAATTACAATGCCAAAATGCTATAAAATTCCTCAAAAGATTTAGATTTTGCCACAAAAGCACATTGAAAGTTCCAAGAATGTTCCTAGAACATTTTCACATAAAATTGTTCAAAATAACTAGGAGCATGAACTATTTTTTCAAAAATGCTTTAAAACGCACTAAACCATCATAAGTTACATCAAAAAGCTCAAGAATGATTTAAAACGTCACCGTGTTTGCAAAAAAAAACTTTAAAGCAATGTGATTTTTGCAGAAAACTACATAGAATACAGGAAAATGTCAATTTTTTTTTTCAAATAAACTTTGAAATGGTTTAAAACACACAATTCTTGCTTAAAACGGTTTGAAACGTGGCTTTGTTTTCCAAATATTTTCTAATATTTTTTAAAATTTCAAATATTACCCAAAAATGACCAAAAAAATGCATCAAGACGTTATAGGTATTGCTAAAAAACATCCTAAAATTTACTAGATAGTCATGATTTTCACAAAAACAAATTAAAATACCAAAAAATGTAAAACTATCATAAAAAAAAAGGAGCAAAAATACATGCAATAATCACAATTTAGAAGAAACATTTTTTAAAATCTTTCAAAATCAATTGTTTTTTTTTACCGAAAACACTTTTAAATGTTTTAATTTGTCTTAGTTTTATACAAAATTGCTATAAAATGCATGAAATTGTTGTAGTCACTTCCAATATTTCGCTAAAATTCTTTTAAAAAAATAACTATTATGCCAAAATGCTATAAACTGCCTTAAAACATATAGATTTTGCCATAAAACACACTAAAAGTTCCTAGAATATCAATATTTTTCACATAAACATGAACAAAATACCTCGAAGATTAAATCTTTTTCAAAAAGGCTCTAAAATGCACTAAACCATCAAAATTTACACCAAAACACTCCTGAATGCTTTAAAATGACACCGTGTTTGTAAAAAGTACTCTAAAACATAGTGATTTTTGTCGAGAACTGCATGGAGTACAAAAAAATGTCGTGTCTTTTTTTCAAACATACTTTCAAATGGTTTAAAACTCAAAATTCTTGCCTAAAATGGTTTGAAATGTTTTCTAATAATTTTTCAAATTTCAAATATTAACCAAAAATGAGAAAAAATGCATCAAGAAGTTATAGGTATTGCCAGAAAAAATCCTAAATTTTACTAGATAGTCACAGTTTTCACAAAAAATAAATTAAAATACCAAAAAATGTAAAACTTTCGTAAAAAAAAAATAAACAAAAATACACGCAATAATCACAATTTACAACAAACATTTTTAAAATATTTCAAAATCAAATGTTTTTTTTTTTTTTTTTTATCAAAAACACTTTTAAATGTTTTAATTTGTCTTAGTTTATTCCAAAATTGCTATAAAATGCTTGAAATTGTTATCATCACTTCTAATATTTCACTAAAATTCTTTAAAACAACAACAATTATGCCAAAATGCTATAAATGCGTCAAAACATCTAGATTTCGCCATAAAAACACGCTAAAAGTTCCTAGAACATCAATATTTTCACATAAACATGAACAAAATACCTCGGAACGTAAACTCTTTTTCAAAAATGCTATAAAATGCATTAAGCCATCAAAACTTACACAAAAACGCTTTAGGCTTTAGAATGCTTTAAAACGTCACCGTGTTTGCAAAAAGTGCTCTAAAACGTTGTGATTTATGCCGAAAACTGCATAAAACATACGAAAAAGTCATGTGTTTTTTTTTTCTAACATACTTTCAAATGGTTTAAAACTAACAATTCTTGCCTAAAACGGTTTGAAACATTACCTTGTTTTCCAAATGTTTTCTAATAATTTTTAAAATTTCAAATATTACCCAAAAATGAGAAAAAATGCATCAAGAAGTTATAGGTATTGCCAGAAAAAATCCTAAAATTTACTAGCCAGTCACAGTTTTCACCAAAAACAAATTAAAATACCAAAAAATGCAAAACTTTCGTAAAAAAATGAACAAAAATACACACAATAATCACAATTTACAACAAACATTTTTAAAAATCTTTCAAAATCAAATATTTTTTACCGGTCTTAGTTTTCTCCAAAATTGCTATAAAATGCTTGAAATTGTTGTCGTCACTTCCAAAATTTCACTAAAATTCTTTAAAACAACAATTATTATGCCAAAATGGTATAAAATGCATCAAAAATTCTAGATTTGTCCTTAATAACACACTAAAAGTTCCTAAAATATCAATATTTTCACATAAACATGAACAAAATATGTCAAAACGTAAACAATTTTTTCAAAAATGCTCTGGAATGCACTAATCCATCAAAATTTACACCAAAATGCTCTAGAATGCTTTAAAACGTCATCGTGTTTGCAAAAAGTGCCCTAAAACGTTGTGATTTTGGTCGAAAACTGCATAAAATACACGAAAATGTCATGTTTCTTTTTCAAACATACTTTAAAATTGTTTTAAACTCACAATTCTTGCCTAAAACGGTTTGAAATGTTTTCTAATATTTTTTCAAATTTCAAATATTACCCAAAAATGATAAAAAAAAAAATGCATCAAGACATTAAAAGTTTTGCCAGAAGAAGGCCTAAAAATTACTAAATAGTCACGATTTTCACGAAAACATATTAAAATTTCAAAAAAAATATCAAACTTTCATAAAAAAAAAAATAATAACAAAAATACACGCAATAATCACAATTTATAACAAACATTTATTAAAATCTTTCAAAATCAAATGTTTTTACTGAAAAAACTTTTAAATGTTATAATTTATCTTAGTTTTTTTTTTTTTGAAAATTGCTATAAAATGCTTGAAATTGTTGTCGTCACTTCCAAAATTTCACTAAAATTCTTCAAAAAAAAACAACTATTATTTCAAAATGCTATAAAATGCGTCAAAACATCTAGATTTTGCTATAAAAAAAACACTAGAAGTTCTTAGAATGTTAATATTTTCACATAAACATGAACAAAATACGTCAAAGCGTAAACACTTTTTTCAAAAATACTCTAAAATGCACTAAACCATCAAAATTTACATCAAAATGCTCTAGAATGCTTTAAAACGTCACTGTGTTTGCAAAAAGTGCTCTAAAATGTTGGAATTTTTGCTGAAAATTGTATAGAATGCACAAAAATGTCATGTTTTTTTTTTTCAAACATACTTTCAAATGGTTTAAAACTCACAATTCTTGCCTAAAACGGTTTTAAATGTTTTCTAATATTTTTTCAAATTTCAAATATTACCCAAAAATGACATAAAATGCATCATAACTTTATAGGTTTTGCCAAAATAAAAGCCTACTATTTTCACAAAAACATATTAAAATACCAAAAAATGTAAAACTTTCATAAAAAACGAACAAAAATACACGCACTAATCAAAATTTATAACAAACATTTATTAAAATCTTTCAAAATCAAATGTTTTTACTAAAAACACTCTAAAATGTTTTAACTTATCTTAGTTTTTTCCAAAATTGCTATAAAATGATCGAAATTGTTATCGTCACTTCCAATATTTCATTAAAATTCTTTAAAACAACAACTATTATGCCAAAATGCTATAAAATGCATCAAAACTTATAGATTTTGTCATAAAAACACACTAAAAGTTCCTAGAATGTCAATATTTTCACTTAAAGATGAACAAAATAAGTCAGAGCGTAAACACTTTTTTCAAATATGCTCTAAAATGCACTAACCATCAAAATTTACACCAAAATGCTCTAGAATGCTTTAAAACGTCACCTTATTTGCAAAATGTGCTCTAAAACGTTGTGATTTTTGCCGAAAACTACATAGAATACACGAAAATATCATTTTTTTAACATACTTTAAAATAGTTTAAAAACTCACAATTCTTGCCTAACACAGTTCGGAACATGACCTTGTTTTCTAAAAAGTTTTCTAATATTTTTTAAATTTTCAAATATTACCCAAAATTTACATAAAATGCATCAAAACGTTATTGGTTTTGCAAAAAAAAAAGCTTAAAATTAACTAGATAGTCACATTTTTCACAAAAATAAATTAAAATACCAAAAAATGTGAAACTTTCATAAAATACGAACAAAAATACGCGCACTAATCACAATTTATAATAAACATTTATTAAAATATTTCAAAATCAGTTGTTTTTATTGAAAGCACTTTTAAATGTTATAATTTGTCTTAGTTTTTTCCAAAATTGCTACAAAATGCTTGAAATTGTTATCATCATGACTGATATTTCATTAAAGTTCTTTAAAAAAAATAACTATTATGCCAAAATGCTATAAAATGCGTCAAAACTTCTAAATTTTTTCATAAAACACACAAAAAGTTCCTAGAATATCAATATTTTCACATAAACATGAACAAAATACATCGAAGCATAACTCTGTTTCAAAAAGGCTTTAAAACGCACTAAACCATCAAAATTTACAACAAAATGCTCTAGAATGCTTTAAAGCATACTTTCAAATTGTTTAAAACTCGCAATTCTTGCCTAAAACTGTTTGAAATGTTTTCTAATATTTTTTAAAATTTCAAATATTACCTAAAATTGATCCAAAAAAATGCATCAAGACATTAAAAGTTTTGCCAAAAAAAGGCCTAAAAATTACTAAATAGTCACGGTTTTTATGAAAACATATTAAAATTCCAAAAAAAAGTAAAACTTTCATAAAAAAAAAAAACTAACAAAAATACACGCAATAATCACAATTTATAACAAACATTTATTAAAATCTTTCAAAATCTATCACATACCGGTAAATCGATATCGTGATGTCATAGAGGTAGGGATATCCTACCCCTATAAGCCTCAGATAAAAAAAATTGTACATGTAAACTGTAATACAGAGAACTACCAATCATATGCATGACTCACACAATAATAAGGGCTTCATGCCCATCAATATACTTCCAGACATAAACCAGGATACGTGTAAATAAAAAAGTATATGCACATATATCAATATACACATAAATATACAGAAGACACACTCATAATGTGTATACATAATTAGGCGTCATGCCCAATGTACAAAACAGACACAACATTAACTCCTAGGTGACTGCATGGAGAATCTGGAATCCCAATGCTCTTCGCGAATATCTCTTAGAATCCTCACCTAGAAGAAAGTCCTGCACTCACGGAAACTGTAGTGGGGTGAGTTTTGGGGAAAACTCAGTGAGTAGATACTGAAATGAAAATTTTAAATAAATTCAGTTTTGACATAACATATATTTAAACTTAAAATCAATTTCAAACAAAAATCATATTAATAAGACATCCACTGCATATTATAATAATTTTTAGAATTAAAATTTTAAATAGTCAAATGAAAACAGAATAATATACAGTGATGTGTATAAATTTCGGGTCAGATATCAGACTGTCCTTCGCCCCCTACTTCTCACATATACCGGTACATTCACATAACACAAATTAGAATAAGTTTTCAAAGCACGTAAACTTCCCCCCTTATGTCTCTCGGCTAGAGTTAAATAAAAATTAAAGTAATGGCTAGTATACTGTCATAAGTACAAAAAATAGAAATAAAATACAATTCAAAACACAATGACCTTCTCTTGGCCTCAAAACAATATTTCAACAACTCCTCCTCAACAATATGCAAATATAACTCAAAGTAGATCTTATTTTCCATATAAAATATAATGTAAATTAATTTATATATAAACTATTTCTTATTTCGAAAAACATTAAGTTTTATAAAGAAAATTAAAAGAATGAAAAACATGTAAAAATTCACTCACAGGTGTCGCCAAAAACGAAACAGAACCTCGATCACTAAGGAGTGGATGGTCGCTCCCTCAGCGTATCTATAACATATTTATATTAATTGTTAACATGATAATTGAAGTATACATGCTTAAAATTTAATTACGTCATTGATGTACAATAAGGTTTTTCCCCCCTTTTTGAATTCTATTTTCTTCTATAATCAGAATCTAATGATTAATAATCGAAGTGTCGATTATATTTAATTCACTATTATTAACCAATTCAATACGATAACACATTATTTTGAAATCTAAATAAGTACAACCATATTGTCACTATTCATATTTTCCGATAAAATTTAATTTTACTTAATCTAATAACTAATCGGTTTAATTCTAATCTAAACAAGTATAATATACAAAATTTGTCTGATATAAACAGTATTTTTCGGCGTAAATAATAATTTTTTGTATGAACAGTAACCCCCATTATGAACAGTAAATTATCAAAAAATGCATAAATACGACAATAACGAAGCTAGGAACCATACCGAGGAGTCAATTTAACACTAAGACATTCAAATTGCAAGTAATTTCAGAAATTTTCAATTTGTGAATAGTAGCACTATTATTTTCCTGGCTCAATCGTTAACCGAATTGCTCAAATGAAGCTCCTAGAGTGTAGCCCGTGTCGTGTACATGTGATTTGTAGTAAGAAACGGAACTTTAATCAGTCAGAAATTGAGTAATTTGAGAGATTTGATAAAAAAAAATTAAATAAAATAATGGCAAGGAAGCTACTAAAACGAAGAGTCCCTAGGTTTGCATCCTCCTCATGTTAAATTGAAATTAAATTTTAATAAAATAACCATTTTTCCCTTGAAAAAATTAAGAAGAAATTCAATAATAAAGGTAAATATGTCATTTAAAAAATTTCTATATTCTAGATTTCAATTCTCTCTCATCTAACCTCGGATTTGACTCAAATTTAATTCATACCGATCCTTATCAAGTCCTATTTCCGTAAAAATAAACCATTTATTATCAATCGGAATTTTTATTCAACGCTAATTTTCGTTTTAAAGTTGGGTGCGCGAATAGAGTTTTAAAAAAAAATTTCTAAACTTAGTAAATTGTTATCAAATCACTCCCAATACCTAAATAAATATTAATACAAAGTTATTTACTCTGTTTTCATTACCCCGACATAATTTATAAAATGATCAAATTACCCCTGGTGTGTAAAATAACTAAAATACTCTTAGTTTAAATTTTGGGTTATTACATTCTCCCCCCCTTAAAAAAATTCACCCTCGAATTTAAAAATTTCAAGTACGGTTCAAAAATATTTACCTTCAACTTCAAATAAGTGAGGAAATTTCTTCCTCATAACATCTTCTAATTCCCAAGTTGTCTTACTACCCTTGTGATGCTGCTGCCAGATGACTTTCACTGAAGGAATCCATTTTGATCGAAGTTTTCTCACTTCCCTATCTACTATAGCCACGGGTTGCTCTTGATGTGACAAGTTTCAATCTAACTCTACTGTCTGAGGTTCAAGAACATGAGACTCATCATAGAGATATTTCTTTAACATGGACACATGGAAGACTAGATATATTTTATCCATATTAGGCGGAAGAGCTAACTCATATGCTCTACCTCTAACTCGTCGGAGAATTTGGAAGGGTCCAATATATCTCGGGCTCAACTTGCCCTTCTTGCCAAATCGCATAACTTCTTTAAACGGAGAAATCTTCAGAAACACATAATCACCCTTTTTAAACTCAAGATCTCGCCATTGATGATCAGCATATGATTTCTGCCTACTCTGAGCTGTTATGATTCATTCTTGTATCACCTTGACTTTCTCTATAGCATCCTGTATCAAATCTGGTCCTAACAACTTATGTTCTCCAGGATCAAACCACCTAACAGAAGATCTACATTTTCGGCCATACAGGGCTTCAAATGGTGCCATTTGTATGCTCGAGTGGTAGCTATTGTTGTAAGCAAATTCAATTAAAGGTAAATGTTGATCCCAACTTCCCTCAAATTCAATCACGCACGCTCGTAACATGTCTTCCAATGTTTGAATTGTCCTCTCTAATTGTTCATCTGTTTGAGGATGAAATGCAGTACTGAAATAGAGTTGAGTACCTAAAACTTCTTAGAAGGACTGCCAGAACTTCGATGTAAATTGGGAACCCCAATCTTAAATGATAGAAATAGTTATACCATGCAAAGGAACTATATGATTCAGATAAATTCGGGCATACTGAGAAGCAGTATAAGTGGTATTAACAGAAAGAAAATGGGCTGACTTTGTTAATCTGTCCACGATAACCCATATAGAATCATATCTTTTAGATGTACGAGGAAGACCTACAACGAAATCCATGGTTACTTTATCCCATTTCCATTCGGGTATATCCAAACTCTGAAGTGTGCCAGACGGCTTTTGATGCTCTGCTTTTACCTGCTGACAGGTCAAACATTTGGCCACAAATTCAGCAATATTTCTCTTCATGCCTTCCCACCAGTAAATCTCCCTCAGATCATGATACATCTTTATTTCTCCTGGATGTATTGTATAGGAGGAAGTGTGAGTTATTTCCAGAAGTCGATTCTTGAGTTCTTGCACTAGTGGCACTACCATCCTATCTCAATATCTCAAGATGCTATGATCATCTACTCTAAAGTCATCGCCTCTACCTTGCTCAATGCACCTTTTCTTTTCTTCTATATACGGGGCCGAAATCTGGGCTTTCTTAATTTCCTCCACTAA
>JAXCLQ010071691.1:0-11539 GCA_035584115.1 Cedrela odorata
GATGTATGCACAAGTAGCATCACTGGGAGGATCAAGGTTTTTCTTAACTATTCTTAATGATTACTCAAAGAAAACTTGGGAGTATGTACTGAGACACAAAGACCAATTATTTGAGTGTTTTAAAACTTAGAAAAATTTAGTAGAAAACCAAAAGTAAAGGAAGATGAAGGTTTTTAAGACTAACAATAGGATGAAGTTCTGCAATAGTATTTTTAATGGTTTCTGCAAGGATAGTGAAATTATAAGGCATAAAACAGTGAGGTTTACACCTCAACAAAATGACTTGGTAGAGAGGTTAAATAGAACTCTACTAGAAAAGGCAAGATGCATGTTATTGAATGCTGGATTGTCAAAAATGTTCTAGGCAGAAGTAGTGACCACTGCTGCCTATGTCTTGAACAAAAGCCCTTTATTTAGTGTTGATCAAAGGTTTTGGGTCAACCTTAAACCTTATGGAACCAGACCAATCGATTCTGCTTTTGAATCGAAACTGAATTGTTTCAATTTAGTTTCGGTATTAAAACTAAGAAATCGATTTATTTTGGTTCGGTTTCGGTTCTTTATCTTATGAAACTGACTAAACCGATGAATCGAACCTGACCCATTGATCCAAATTCGACTCGACCCAACCTAAAAAAAATATAGAAGTCAAAATTCCTAATTCATTTTGCAAAATCTCGATTACTCTCCTCTAAACCCTAGCAAACTGCTCTTTAATCTCCTCTAAATCTTTTTTGATCTATCAATTTCTTTCAATTTCTACTTGGTACGTGGCAACGACGAATCTAATCTCCATCAAACCACCGAGCTCCTCCAACACACAATTTATGCTCTTAGGTTATCCAAAAAACTCCACGATCTGATCGCAGTGTCCGAAATAGAACCTTAAAAGCTAGATCTAACGAAAACTGCGCAGCTTCATTGTGAGATAATCACCATGTGCAAAGAATATGACCTAACAGGCATTGACGCAATTGATGAGGAACTGTTTTGGGTGAAGGAAGTAGGCGAGAAATTAAAAAAGGAAGCCATGAAGGTTCTAGAAGGAGGAATGAAAGGATTAAATAAAGCGCAAGTTGGGATGAGATTGTAAGTTCTTTACAATCTTGCAGAATTGAAGGTAACTATAGAGCACTTGGTGAACAAGTACAAGAACATAGGGGTGAAGAGAGTCAACGTGGCTTAGGATATGAAGACAATTTCGGGTAGAGACAGGTTCGGGCTGGGAGGGATAAGAAGGAGTGAGACGTCGCAGAATAGAGGTGATGTGAAGGCCAGAGAAGGGTTGTGGCAGAGAATGGAGACTTGTGTAGATTAGTTGCATTCTATTATTGTTGCAGTTTGGCACTTGCAAAGAGTTTTGTCGAAAAAGAGAGAACCGTTTACACATGTGTTACTACTTGATGAAGTTATTCAGATAAATTTATTTCAATTGTTTGTTTAGTTAATTTCCTTTATGTTTAGTATGATACTATCATGATCATAATAATTTACCTATTTAAAAGACCAACTCACTTTATTTGTGTTATACATCCTTAAGTTGTAGATTTATCTCATACATCTTTTGAGTTTACTTAGTCTTTTTTCTTCTTGAAAATCTACTAATTAATGAGAAAAATGGCTTCTTTGTTATCTGAAAATTTGGCATCATCAATGAAGTTTATCAAGATCATGTCTTAAAACACAACAAATTTCTGCATGTCATTATTGAAAAAAAAAACACAAGGTAATCAATTACATTACAATGATGAAGAATGCATAACATGATTCGATCTTTAGTAGTAGAGATAAATCCAAATCCAAATACAATGGAAGAGAAAGTTCGTGATTTTACTACAGAGTCTACATTGTTCATTGATGATGCAGAGTTCATGGAAGGTCACGATTGCTCGGATTCGATCAATGATTTAGACTTTGCTTGGGATAATGATCATATAGAGCAAGTGTCTTCTTCCTCGCTGAGCGATCATAACTTGAACTTGTGCCTGAATTTCTTAGGTAAATAATGATTAGATGGATGGTATAGTTGAATTTAGTAATGCTGTTGATTATCAATATTCTTAGCTTCAATATTATTATGTAATTTTCTTAGACTTAGAGGATCATATCTACACTCTACATCTCTGTGTGGCATGAAACACATGATACAGTGACCTACTAATAAATAGTTTTTTCTTATTTTCGGTATATATACAAATTTCCATTATATATGTGAAAACTAAAATGGAGAGTGGTAGCTATATAGTCTATATTGATGATAATTAATATTCTTCATGAATATTGTGTTTAAACTTTATTTTGTTTTTATTTTCTTTGTTTCTGTATAGTATAAAAACCATTCCAAATTAGCAGTTACATCTCAATTCTGTTTTTGTGGCAAAGAATGGTGATGTAGGTCGTGAAAATAATATTCTAATTGTTCATCTAGATATTTTTATCTCTAGAACTTGGGTAATTGACTTATACTTGTCTGAATTTCATGTTTATCAATGGAAATGTGTGTTGCATTGTGTTCATCATAATTACTTTGGGGCCTTGTTGATAAACATATCTGTTGACAAAATTTGTGATCGTGTTTACCTAATTCTTGCTGGTATATCTGTAAACCTTCAGGTTGAAACTAGTTTCAATTGCCCTCGACAAAGTGCGCTGGATGATAGGCTAAAATATAGTGAGCAATCATCTGCAACATTAATTGGTACCTTGTTGCACCAAATTTTTCAAGTTCCATAATTGGAAAAAAAAATTATCTTCATAACATCCTAAAGTTATTTAATAGATTTGTAGTTTTTTTTTTATTTTTTTATTTTATAGGTTTGTAGTTTTATTCATGAAAATCTCATGCTTATTTGATAAAAAAGACACCCCGTTTTCGAACAAGAGCCAAACCGAAACAAAAAAATAAGGTACCTTGTTAAATAGGGTAGGTTCCGATTTTAAAATTTAAGAACCATATTTATTTAGGGTAGGTTACGGTTTCAAGTGAAACCGAAACTTGTTTTGAACACCTCTACCTTCATTAATCTTGAATTTCAAGATACCTAAGGAGCTATGGTCAGGTAAAATACAAAATCTCAACTATCTAAAAGTGTTTAAATGCATAACATTTGCTTATGTAAAACAAAGTAAGCTAAATCTTAGGACAATAAAATGTATCTTTGTTAGCTATTCTGAAAGGGTGAAAGGATATAGGATTTGGTGTTTCAATGGAAGATCTAGAAAATGTGTCATAAGCAGAGATGTGATTTTTCATGAGAAGGAAATGTTGAACAGAAAAGTAAGTGAAGACAAGATCTCAGTTTTAGATTCTGAAAACTCTAGTAGTTCTTAGCTTGAGGTGGAGCTTAAAGAGGCTGATTCAATACTACAAAATTCAATCTCTACTGAGTCTAGTTCTATAAACATAGACATACAAACTGATCAGATGCAATCTAATCTTTAAGATTATAACTTGGTAAGAGACAAAACAAAGAGGCAGATTAAACCCCTTAAAAGGTTTGGTTATACATACCTCATTTACTATGCATTACTCACTGCAGAAGAAGTAAGTAATATAGAATCAAAGTCTGTCGAAGAAGCTCTGAAAAGTTCAGATGTATATAAGTAGAAGCAAGTCATGTAAGAAGAGATGAACTCATTGATGAAAAATGAAACTTGGAGATTAGTTCTTAGGCCTGAAAAAAATAATGATAGTAGGATATAAATGGATCTTCAAAAGGAAGGAAGATGTAAATAGCTTCGAGTTAATCAAGTTTAAAGTAAGGCTAGTAGCAAAATGATTCACACAAAAGGAATAGGTGGATTTTAATGAGGTATTCTTACCTGTGATAAGGCACACTTCCATAAGGATTATGCTTGCCTTAGTGTCTGTATTTAACCTGAAATTAAAGTAAATAGATGTTAAAACAACATTTTTGCATGGTAATCTCAATGAGAAAATCTTTATGTTTCAACCTGAAGTCTTCTATGAGAAGGGGAAGGAGAATTATGTTTGCTTAGTAAAAAAATCCTTGTATGGACTCAAGTAATCTCTAAGGCAGTGGAACTTAAAGTTTGATGAATTCATGTTAGGAAATAGATATACCAGAAGCTCTTATAACAGCTGTGTATATTATAAGGGAATGAATTAAGTGGAGATGATCTACCTACTCGTCTATGTAAATGATATACTAATTGCAAGTAGAAATAATGAGAAAATCTCATAATTGAAGTCTCAGTTAAGCTCAATTTTTTAAATGAAAGACCTAGGCTAGGCTAAAAGGATCCTAGGGATTTAAATTTTAAGAAACAAAGATGAAGAAATACTTAAGTTGTCTTAGGAGCAGTATTTGACTAAAGTACTTCAAAGGTTCGGCTTGAAGGATGCCAAATTAGCTAAGATTTCTTTTACTGCTCACTTCAAGTTATCAAGTAAGCAATCACCAAAAACTGAAGAAGAAGAAAAATGCATGTTGACAAGACCTTATACAAGTTTAGTTGGGTGTTTAATGTATGCAATAGCTATACAAGACCAAACTTGTCATATTCAGCAAGTGTTGTTAGCATGTTCATGGGGAAACCTGGAAATAAGCATTGAAAGGCTTTGAAGTGGATCCTTAGATACATAAAATGAAGTCTTAGCATTTGCCTTGTATACAAAGGAAGTAAAGAAAGTGAAAATTACATTAAGGGGTTTGTAGACTCAGATTATGTTACAGATATTGATAAAATAAGGTTACTTTCTAGGTAGGTTTTTACTTTGTTTGGCTGTGTTGTTAGCTGAAAAACTTCTCTTTAGGCTATAGTTGCTCTCTCAACTTTTGAAGCTGAGTATATGGCTGCAACTGAGTTAATTAAAGAAACTTTGTGGATGAAAGACATTGTGGCAGAACAAAGCATATTGATGTGAGATTGTATTTCATAAGAGACTTAATTTCTAAGGGTGTGGTTAATTTGAAGAAGGTGCACACAAAAGAAAATCCTGCGGATATGCACACCAAGTAAATTCCAGGAAAGAAATTCAAGCATTGTTTGAATTTGTTGAATATAAAAGCTAATAAGATGAAACTATTGTGAATGAAGCTGAAGTTGAGTTCAAGGATCAACTGTGAAGGCTGATATAGGAAAAAGAAGACTTGAATGGTAAATTTTGAATTAAGGTAGAAATTGTGAAAAGTAATTCGAAATTTAAATTACTCTATTTCCAGTTTCTGTTTCTTAGTTAAAGTATCGATCCGTTTGTTATGGTATCGATACGCGTGCTGAGTTGAAGAAACTTAAGTAAAATATCGATCTGTTTTGTTTTGAGATCGATTGGTAAAAAAACAGGAAAAACAAAGAGAGAGAGAGAGAAAGAGAGAGAGAGAGAGAGAGAAAGATTCGTTTGTGGAACTTTGTTTTCTTTTCAATATTATTCTTGTATTGTAACTAAAATTCAATAAAGGAATTCAAGTTTGTTTCTTGATCAATTTTCGTTCTTCTATTGTTTTTTGCTAATTAAACTTGAAGGGGTTGAATTTTTGGTCAAGAACTAGTAAGTTGTCAAATTAATTCTTATTGGTCATTGTTGCTAAGAACCAACAATATATATATATATATATATATTTATTAAACTTTAAACGTTTATCATTGTTGACACTTGATTTTCATCTTCAACCAATAAACAAATCTCTTAAATGATAGAAGAAAAGCTTCTTCTCTTTTGGTTTTTGGTATCATGCCTCAACTAATTTAGACGCAACTAATCTTAGCATATTTGGGTAATCATTTTTGCTTCCTGTGATCAGAAATAGAAATAAAGGAACACTGAGGTTGTCAGCAATAATCATATAATGTTAAAGTATTTGATTAATTTGGCAAAAAAAAAAAGTAATAAAAGTATTTTAGTGACGTGTTTTCAAAGTATATTTCTCTTCTAGTACTTATATCTAAGTGTAATTTGGTAGCATTACAATACTGGTTGAGAAGTTGTGAATCAAAAAGTAAGTGAAATAGCCTTTTAAAAGTAGTGAATTATCATTTTTTTCCTTCTACCCAACTGTATTTATAGTTTTTAAGTAAAAGGCAGTGCCAAGTTCCAACTCTCATGATAGTGGGCATTTAGTATAATTGTGGGTAGTTATAATGATTTGAGGCGGTTATCTATAACAAGTGTCTTTACTTTGATTTGACATATAGTATCACTAAAAGGTTATTATGTTAAACACACAAGATATTATAAGGCAAGGTTTACACCATAAAAGGAATATTAAGATCAGACATTGTGAGGCGAAGTTATGACCATGAATGATGTTGTAATACCCCCAACTTGGAGATGTTATCAGCAGGTGACATACTTTACTGTCACCCTAAGCCTTTCTCTCTCTCTGCATGTATAAATGTGTACATTATTCCTCAAATCGAAAACATCATTAAACATAATGCATAAATTACTTAAGGCGATAAGCTCATTAATGATATACAGAAAAATTTTAATGTATTACAAAAAATTTTGGACAATGACATAAATAATGAAATCAATATAAATATATATTTTTATGACATGCTAATGTCTGAACCATGTATGACTCTCGGATGCATAACGACTCATGTACCCTAGTAACTACAGTGTGTACTCCTTGTCCCTTGTTTATGTCTCAGCTGTATCGAATCCTTTCCATTTCTCTCTAATTACTTGTCAATCTTGCAACACTGAAAAATGAAGGAGTTGAGTTTTGAAAATCCAGTAAGTGGATTAAAATTAAAATAAGAAAATATGATTAAGGAGTAAGAGCATAGAATTTAAAATATAACATTCCACATTTATTTAAAAATCATTCACTTAATCAATGAAGAAAAATAAAACAATTCCATGTATAAAATTTATGGATGCTCAATTACAAATCTTTAGGCTTACCAAGAAATTATCTCATGAGATATCCTTGAATGACATCTCGAGACCCACTGACTAATTTTTATGTATCAATATATAAAATAAATTTATTTAACCTTTTTATTAGTGTTAGCCTGGATAAAAAGTGCAGTGTAAGATACCAACTTATCCAGCAATCTTGTAACGACCCCGCCTACAATGCTGGTCCGATCGTTACTGCCTAGTAGGACTTCTTGCTCGCCAATAAATAATCGGACCTATCTGAGAATCTTACCCATGCCTGGAAGTCTGTATCCTCTACCTTATGCCTCTCCCTAGTAAGGGCATAATATCTGTACAGATGCGCTACACTGAGCACTTTATATTAAATACAAAGCATAAAATTTATGTGACATCTTTCATCATATATGTCGTATCTCATACAAATTAATTTATCAAATGTCAACATATAAACCATTGCATTTCAAATCATTCATCCATAGAATATTTCATAAATATCCAATCATATTTTCTAAACTTACTCTTACTCCAAATCAAATTTATTTTCATACATATTAAAATATTTATAAACTGTGAATTCATAAAGACAATTAAACAATTTTAAACAGTATTCAAAACATTTACATTTCAACATTTTATCCAAACAATGCTTTGAAAGCATCAAAATAAATAACCATTCAAATTAAGTTTCAAAACATAATATTTTACATAAATATTATTTTGAAATTAAAATATTTACTCACAGGTATGGTTTGGCCACTTCGAACTAACATGCGACCAGTGGATCCTCGGACCGACGATCTACAAGGGATGAATTTCCGTCAGAATTATAATCATAACTGAATAGGTCACTAACCATATTATACATGTATCCCTCACTTCACATCAAAGCAAGATGATTTAATTCACTACAAAATTCACCTCGAAATTTCCCCGAGTCAATTTATAAATTTACATTCTAATTGTCTTAAATGATTTTCCTAACCCAAGAATGATTTAATTTGCAATGCCCTAAATCGTCCAAATATCACGATCTACATTTTTGTTAACATATTCTATTATGAGTCTATTTTTACTGCATTTTACGGATTCAAATTTTGCCCCCGAATGCTCATGTTACAACCATTTTTCTACACATTACGCGGTAAAACAATGTATGGAGGTAAAACAGGGCAGCAACTTCTAATAATTTCTGGGAACTTATTTTTGTTATGATTGAGATGAATTTTAGATATATTATCTCACTATGTATCTAGTTTACTCTAAATTTTACGGTGCTAAAAACTGATATTGGAAACCTTATTTCATTTTAGGTTTTTCACTCGCTACTCAAAAAATTTCGATAACCCGACACACACCACAGGGTAACCAAGTTTCGACTTTTGCTGGGAACACACCTTATACCAAAAGATTCTAAATTTTTACTATGTTACTCGCAATTATGTATAGTTTATCTAGAATTTTATGGTGTATTAATTGGATATCTATAACTTATTTTATGAGCCAAATACTGAACTTAAATTATAATTCCAACAAACCAGAAAACTGCCATTGTTAACCAAATTTTGAATTTACATCTTAGTCACCCTTTCCTTACATTCATTGACATTTAATTTCTCATTTTTACACATTCTCACAACCAAAACACTATTATAAATCTACATAATCACTGGAATATATAACCGTTTAATATTTCCAACATTCTTCATAACTCATCAAGTTAACTAGTTCCCTACCATGTATTTATATACATACACATACTATTCACAACCTATAAATTTTCAAAGTCCATCAACATTATCTTTTATACATCATTTACACACACATCTTTAAATGCTAATTTCATATCATTAATCATTAAAACACTACCAATAATGAAATTCTTACACTGTTCATGGCCTTTTCATAAACAACACTTCAAATATTATACCAATCTGACACAAAATCAACACCCTTTTACAAACCAACAAGCCACAACACATTTTAAACATTGTCATATGCATAAATTAATGTTATATGTCAACAATCCCACACTACCACCATTTTCACTATTATCATCTATTCGTAATTTATTATACCTATATCTATAACACAATTACATCTCAAACTTTTCAAAAATTCAAAACAAGTTTGAAAGAACTCCTTACCTCTCTCTTTTGTTTTCACAAAATTTGCTCCCACTTTACATTTTCCCCCCTTTCAGCAAACTTGTTTTTTTCTTTTCAGAAATTTCTTCTTCTTCTTGGTCAAATTTTCTTCCTTCTCCCATCTCTCTCTCTATCTCGACTTTTCACCTTATTCCCTCTCTTTCTCGTTTCACTGCGACAAATAAAGCATTCCTTCCTCCCATTCCCGGTAATTTCTCTTTTTCTCCCTCATGTGCTTCACGGTTTTGGCCTCCCTTTACTTAAATCTTCCTTTGTTTTCTTTTACTCTCTCCTTTGATCGACCAAAATTTCCTCCTTTAATCAACCAAAGACAAGCTCCCTTCCGCTCTCATGTCTTGTTTCTTTTGCCGCGAGCTTCTCCTTCCCTTACTTTATGTTTTTGTTTCCCATAGCTTCCTTCTCCTTTCTTATGATTTTATACTTGGTCTTGATTTCTCTAAAAGGCCAAAGAAAGTCTAGCAAAAATAAACTAATATCTATATATAATTTGAGCTTTAAATCTAAATAAATAAAATGAAAGAAATTAGGCTTGGGCTTAGATTAAATAGATTTAGGCCTACATAAATTAGACTTATTTTAAATAAAAATTGGGCTTTACTTGGTTTTTTTTAATCCCCATTATATATATAATACTTGTCTCATAATTAATAATTTTATTATATTAAATTTCAAAACTTATTATTTTTCATGTAAATTTTCCTATAACATCAACCCTTGATACCTCATCAATATAATAAAAATCTTGGAACATTAATAATAATCGCATACTTAGGTATTTATTACATTTTATGTCTCAATTTTAAGTTAACTATGCATGCGTAATTCTCAATTAATTTTTCTCATAATCTATGTCGAAACCTTATCATTAATTTAAAATTTAGTAAATTCAATTTATATCAAAATTGTGGGTTCTATAGATGTACCAGAAATAGTTATTCTCAGGGAGGTCTCGACCATCAAGATCAGACATTGTAGGGAGTTGTTTTGACCATAAATGGTGCATCAGAATCAACCATTATGGGGTGAGATGTTGACCATGAATGGTGTATCAAGATTAGACATTGTCAATTTGAATACATGCTTATAGTGATTGATATTTGTTTTAGCCCGAGGTCTTACCAGTTTGGGACAAAGAGATTATGAGATAAAAGTATTGACCTTGATGCCATTATAATTTGAATGACTTTTCTCTTATTATCAAACAATCTCTTGTGTTTGTCTTCTTTTAAGTATGTAGTTGTTGGTGATTGTCTTTAAAAGTCTAGTCATTAAAAGGCCAGTCAACTCATCTAATGTATTGCAATTTTTAGTTGTCGTATTTTGAGTTCCAATTGAGCATTGTTTTTTTGGATTTCCATGAACTTTCATAATTTCCACTTGTAGTTAATTTTCCAATAAGATTTTATAACTATTTTAAAATCTCTATCTATATCTTGTCTCTTTTTTCTTTCATGTACATTACATTAGTTAGGGGTATTTAGCAGTTCTAGTTCAAACTAGAATCAGAAAGAACCTAACTTATCGATTTGATTCTAGAACCGAAAGCAATTTTTTTAGAGTTGGTTATAGTTTTAAAAGTTAAAAATATTTTTTTAATCAGTTTGGTTCCGGTTCAACATAGCTTAAAATCGGAATCGAACTAATAAATCGATACATAAAACCAATTTAACAAACCAAATGTAAAACTAAAATTTGAAACAAAATTGAAACCAAAATCGAATCTGGTTTAGCAATCGGTTCCAAAACCTGAAAAATGAAAAATATAATATAGCATAAAATTAATAAAATATTATTAAAATAAATTATTATATAATATTAAAATATAAATTGATATAATAATATTATATTATTATCATATTATTTTTTTATTTTATTTTTTAAAAAATGGACATACATGTGATAATAATATAATACTATAACATAAATTTGCATAAATAAAATTTATAAAAACTTTGTTTGTGATAATATTAATTTATCTAGTTGAACCCTCAAAACTTCATTATCCTTTTTACGTAGAGAAATATATACTATAATTATATCAATACATATTTATATTAAATATATGATATATTACCAAAATAGATGTATAAAAGAAAAATTTATGTTAGGCAAAATTATTTGTTATAGTTCATAGCCTCATTTTTTATAATTGTGGAACAAAACAAAAACCAGCTAATAATTTTAGATTCCTTAACGTGATGCCTTATTTCAAAATTCAAATTAATTCAAATTAATTCAAATTCAGTTTTATTAATAGTGTAAAACTTGACAAATATAAATAAATGATTTTGAACGAAAAATAATTATATAGCATAGCTCATAATTTAATACCAATGTTTCATATGATTATAAAAACTTTACTATTATTATTTTATATTATATAAAACATGATTTACTTTGTATTTGAATTCTGTTAATCTCAATCAATAGTATGCCTAAAATTGAATTAATTTACAGTTATAAAATAAAATTATATATAAGTAAGTGAATAATTAAATAATTAAATATCTTAAGTAATAAT
>JAXCLQ010071692.1:0-11537 GCA_035584115.1 Cedrela odorata
TGATTACTTTAATCATATTAAAATATAATACTAATATATTAATATTATTGCATCCGCAAATCATATTTACGGTATTCTAAAATTAAATCAAAATATTTTTCACACATACGTGTGCTAATACGTCAAAACCGGGAAATATATTCTTTATAATAAATAGTCAAATTACTACCCGATCAATATCTGTATAATATTATTAACTAATTAATGATTATTGCATAATAGCAATAGCTATTATTATTATGTAACTGACTATGTGTGTGACCCCCTAGATTCACTGTGAGCTGGACATGGGCGGACATGAACTCCTTTGTATCTATTCGGTACAACTCTTTGCAACCAAAGTTCCCAATAATCATGCGTAACCTCTAACAAGATGCCACAATCCCCAAACACTAATGAATCCATATAGTCATACGTTCATGTAGTCAAGTCACTCTACTGTCGACTCCCGATCGAGTGCCGGTCATGGAATCGTCAAACTCTTAACTCAATCAAAGGAACAGGATCTCGAATCATATACAAGAATCATGTATCCAAAATCACCTTTCTGGAAATACGTATTTTGGCCAGAGATTTCATTTCCCATGTATGACATCTTTGCCTAGGATCTCAAGCTCTAATATCTAAGCCAACAGATTCCATCTTGATCATCATCTGTCCTCTTACACCTAAAGAGAATGCCAACAAGCTTCTTTCACCAGACGTGGCTAGCCTGGTGCGATATACACAAGTGAATGATGTGCCTCAATGTGAAGGACAGCCATGATACCTCAGGTTAAAAGACTAGTGGTACATAGTACGACTGTGTGATGTATCATTGACTATGGATAATCACTCATATGATTTGTCACGTTTGATCACATTCAGTAACATGTATTTCAATGTATTACTCATTTTTATGCTCTTGTGACATGAGACTTGTCACCTAACTATTAGCATCAAATACTAATCCTTAGCAACAACAAACACGCCAGTCATACAATGTCATACTCCTATATGACAATACCTCAACCGGAAACTAATTCGGATATATTTAAATCAAACTCTGTACTCGTATCTATAACTCCTTGCAGATAGAGTCCTGACATCATAATACATCACGAGATCTCATTCTATATTTTATATATAATATCTATATATATACATGCAATTGTATATGCAAAATGATATAAATGTCATTTCATTAATCATAAACTAATTTAAAATTAATTACAAAGTTATATATACATAAGGATGATATCCCTAAACCGTATGACACGATTGGTTCTAGGGCATATATCCAACAATCCATCTTACAAAACATACCTATAATTGTGCTAAGTGGGTGGTTTAGATTAAAGAAAATGGATGGTTAGGATTGTGTAGAAAATTTTGGCCAAAATTTAATATTTTATTCATTTATTTATTTTACTTTATTATATACATATATATAAACTTGGGCTTAGGCTTGGGCTTAGGCTTAAATAATTGGGCTTAGATATAACTAATCGGGCTTGGACCTAACTAATTAGATTTGAGCCTAACTAATTGGGTTTGGCCCGATACATACATATATATATATATTATATTTTTAACCTATTTAATTTTATTTTAATCCATAATCTAAAATCTCAAAAATAACCTTGTTAACAATAAAATTCTCATTTTTACCTTTCATATCTACTACATTTTCCAAACTTACAAAAATACCATCATACATTTACTTTATATCATTACTTAATAATTATGAGTTCTACAAAGGAAATCGCTGGTGTTACACTGCGTGTCATATTTAAGAGCTCCTGGCTATTCTAGTTGTTATGATAATGCATAGAGTAATGATTTTGAGATTCTCTTAGAAAGTCAACCCAAGTCAACTACGACCCCAATTTGACTAATATCTTCTGCCAACAAGTGGCAGTACTGTCTTGCAACAGTAGTAAAATCTTTCTTAACTCATCATCATCTGCAATATCTCGATCCTACAGACTTAGCTATACTAATCTCATCCATTTACTTACCATATCTGCATTAGATGTTCTAATAAAAAATACATACCCCAAATGTCTAGCTTTCTTAATCAACTTAGTAAATTTATACTTTAGCATAAAAGACTATGCGGAGATTGTATGAGTTATTAGCATTAAGGTGCTATCATTAATTTTCTAGGTAGTTGTCCTGCGGGGACTTGCTTAAGCTGAGCTGATATTTGGTTCTGTGCATTACAATATACCATAAATGCTGTCCATACTTTCAATTTAAGCCTCATCAAGACCACATTTCAAGTTCATCTAATATACTCATCATATACATTATTATTACCCTTCACATATTCTATAAGTGGTGTTGTCACCCTCTAGTCTAACTCTGCACACTATGGTATTTCATCATTTTTTAATTTACCTCGAGATCGCATTATTTCTTAATGAAATAACCATAGAATATAAATGTAAACACTTCTAATCTCTTCAAACAAATTCGGCCTACCTAAAATCGAAACTAATTCAATTTTTGCCAACATTCAAACTTAATCAAATCAATACATCATCTTTAAATATATATAAGGATGGTATTATATATCTATGAGGAATCAAATACATAAGGTAATATAATCTGAACAATCCTAATAAATTATTGCCAAGAAACTCTTATTCTATATTTGGGACCATATCTCTCAGTAGTCTACCCTTTCCTCTTCTGTATGCGGAGTAAGTATTCCTCCTTGCTTACTAGGTAAATAACTAAGTTTTATCGTACATGCTTTATAACAACATATTCTTATCTACTACTTGACTCATTTATTGTCCACTGAATAAATTTAAAAATCAATTCATTTTCAAAACCATGTTCAACCTCGTTTTAAAACATCAAACTGTTTCTAACACATTTAAAAACACCCTTCAAAACTTGGTGCTTTGATACCACTAAAATTGTAATACCCTGACCCTGAGGTCCATCTGTGATAATTGCTACAAACCCTCCTGATTATAATCGATAAATCCAGAATGTATCAAGAGAACTTGTAAGGTTTCCTGTAAACCATAAACACTTAAAAAAAATAGATTATGAATATACTTTCCATCCATAGGAACATTATCAAAAAATTGATCTCCATGATCAATTCATCCACAACAGGACTAATTAATATAAATATCAATTTATAAATTCATCACATATGGGTTGAATAAGATAATAAATTCTTGCATAACATTCGGTTTACAATTTCTCCTCAAAATTTAAATAAAATCAATCTAAAATAAATACATATCCTGTGAACTCTAATTACATTTGTGAGTCAAGTAAGGAAAACTTATCAAGAGCATCATATGCTTTCTTCCATAACCACAAACTTAGCTAAGACTAACGTTCCTAACATGAAAGTTGTAATTGTGAGGGGTGAGTATACAACTATCTCATTGAGTAAATATATACATACATCTGTATACATACATGCACACACACTTCCAAGTTTTAGATATCGAGATTTCATTATTAGTAGTTTCAAAATACTTATATACATGTCATGTAAAACAAATGACTGTAAAATAACTTATTAGTCTGCATTTAATTTAAAACCTCTAAACCGGGCTATCCATACTATCTCGACCATTACCTTAGCTAAGGTAATGTCAAATCCATCAGTGAGCCTATTATGTATAAAATCATATGCAATGCCTTCTAATAAAATAATTATTCCTTTCTTTACTTATAAAACATGCACTTATAAAACATTGTCCGTCTCACTGATATTAGTCCCGAGTAGTCACTTGGTGATAAAGTGACTATCATTATCATAACCGTCAAGTCCAAGATATCTCTATCAAGCCGCCAGGACTTTCCATAAGTTCTCTATAACAGCACACACTTGCTCGGCACATAGTGGTCTTACCATGGCTTATCCCCCTTATACTGCCCCACTGCGGCTTCATTCACCTATGCGGCCTCTCACAGGTTCATCTATAGGCTACCTCCCTGTATATATAGTAAATAAGAAACAGGCCCAAAGGCCATATCATAATAGTCGGCCTTAACGACCTCATTACTAATATACATGCATTAAAATAATTCATTTCCAAAACAATGGCATAACCATGTAAATTAAAACTCGGCATCTCTAGCCATAACAATTTCAAACAATGTTCACAAACATATAAATGAAATTCAGTCTTCTCGACCATTTCATACATGTATATCAAGTAAAACTTTAACAGGAGACCACAATGTTTAAACCATCCTAATATCATGTAAACAACAACAAATAATTCCATTTTAACATTTCAAAATACTTGTTTAACTTGCAAGCGTACATATAAATATCACATGCATTCTATTTACATAATTGTATATGTATAAATTTACTCACAGTAAGGGGAGGATAATCACTCCTACTGCGTGTCCTCGTGCCCACTCGACACTTCGGTCTAGTTTTTAGAACCTAGTATCACACATACATATCTTAAATAAATTCCACATCCCTAAATAATTATACTTATATATATAAAAATGGAATGTTCATAAAGAACGTGGTTAAATGTTCTTAGATGACACACGATGCATTCACGAGACTTAACTAACAAGCAAATTATTCGAATTCCAACATTGAAATCCCATGGCCATTAACATTCTAAATTTCACCTTTACGTCTAAAACAACTATGCTTATCCTTAACTACATTTAACACGTACACGTCTTCATAAACATCTATTTACTTTAGTTCTACACGAATCTATATTTTTGACAAATATAATTACAATTATTCCAATGACGAATCAACATATATTCGATGTCATACTCTTCCAATTATAAGTCTAAAACATAAGTCAACATTTCTTATGCATAAATCAATAAAATTCCCAAATTCGTATTTCCGTCTAAAACGAATATACATGTTTCAAGCAATATTCAATACATATACCATCATCATACATCTCTAATTTATTCAAATTAACATAAATTCTAGATTTCCTATGTGAATATAAGCAAAAATTCTAGATGAATAATAACTTCAACATTTCAAAATTTTTAAAATTGTAAAATCATGACTATAAGGGGTTAATAGGCTTATCGGTACTCCGTAGAAACTCTTAGAAACCTCAATTAGTCATTTAATTGGAAAAGCTCCAATTTTTATTCGAAATCCATTTTTTCTCCCCGTCATTTCTTGCTTTTTTGTAGCTCATAATTAGTACCAATGCGACAAGGACAGGACGAGGAGTCATTTGGTGGCGAAAATTTGACGGAACATTGAAGAAATTTAGAGAATGAAGAGAAATAGAAAGGGAGAGAAAAAACCTATTTCAAAGAGAGAGAGGTGTTAAAAACAAGTAAGGGGCTTGGGAATATATAGAAAAATGGATAAAAAGACTAAAACACCCTTAAAATCTTCGAAAAATCCTTTAAACCCTTTTTCCATCAAACTAGACCACCTTTTCTGAAACTGGTCGATCAGATTGCTACAATGTCATGAATAGTATACTACAGTGCTTTAGTGTTGCCCAAAACGGTCGACCGATTTCCAAATTAGCTACTGTCGGTCGACTGTTTTCTCAATAACTTACTATAGTAACTCAGTTTTTACTATTTAAAAATATTGTAATTTAGTCCCTAAAACTTTGTAGTTTGTTCCCTATTTTAGTTTTTAAAAAATACAACCTAGTTCATGTTAATTATTTCATTAAGCCAACTTAAGTTCTCCTAAATTCCAATAATGTGTCAATTACACCTTGGATCAAGCACATGTGATAATAATAAATATCATTAAATAACCATTGTACCCTTGTGTTCGAAGAACAGGATTTCACATGTATAGAACAATATACAATGTATTCTTATAAAACATAAGACTATTTCTCATGCTTTGTAAAATCAATTATTTTCCTGAAGCATGCATTTTATAAAAATAATTGCTCGTTTCACTGATATTGGCCCCGAGTAGTCATTTGGTGACACAAGTGACTATCCTTATAATCTGTCAAATTCAAAATATCCATATCAAGCTATCAAGATTTTCTATAGGGTATCTATTACCACACATACGTGCACCCTATACAATCGAATTTCCATGTCCTTTCCCCCTTATACCAACCCTATTGCGATTCCACTCATCGATGCAACCTCTCAATAGGTCTATCTATAGGCTACCACACTGTAGCTACAGTCAATAAATAGACCCATTGGCCATACAACAATATCCGACCTTACTAGCCTCATCACCAATACACATGCATATAACAAATCATTTTTAAACAATGAATAAAAATTGTGTAACTCTAATTCAGCCTTCACTGCCATTTTAGAATGTATTTCAAATAAGTTCAAACCTTAGACCAATTAACACATTATCCTAATATCAATTTAAACACGTAAAAATATGTTTATTTCAAGTTTCACTTTAATGATAAAAATCACTTGTTTAACACACAAGCAATACATATATGTATAACACACATATATTTACATATTCATGTATACATAAATTTATTCACAACAAGGGGAGGGTAATCACTCTCACTAAGGGTCCTCCTGCTTAGGTCTTTTTTCTAGGTTCTCGGTGCCTAATACCACACATGCATAATATAATTAATTATATGATTCTAAATAATCATACTTAAATGAACTAAAAGTAATGCTCATGGAAAAATGTAGATAAAATTTCTTAGTTAACACATGACACAATCCTCAAAGCTTAATTAACGGGTGCCATTTATCCGATTTCTAACAATAAAATCCTAAGGCAGTGAGTTTTTCAAACTCTATTTTTTGGCTAAGATGAATATACATAATTCAAATGAGAACCAACTCATATTTTACCATCAAACTACTCTAATTAGATAAAACTAATACAAATCTATATTCCTTACGCGAAATCAAAGTAAATTTTGAATGAATAGTAAATCTTAAGTTTCTAACCTATTCAAATTCTCAAAATTACTTTTATAACAGGTTAATAAAATTACTAATAACTTATAGAAGTCCTTAAAAACCTTAAATTACTATTTAAATGGAAAAGCCTCAATTTCTCTTCGGAACCTTAGTTTTCTTTCTTGCCTCTCCTTACTATTTCTAGACCAATATTAGTACCAAATTATAGAGGGAAGGACGTGTAATCACTAGGCAAGCAAGACTTGACAGAAACTTAAAGGATTGGAGGAGATCTAGAAGATATTGAGAGAGAAAAAAAAGAAAGAAGTGTGGCTTTAGAGAGAGAGGGTGAAACAAAAATGAAGAATGATGGGAAGTTAATTCCCCTCATGGATTTATATAAAATGGACAAAAAGAATAAATTTCCCTTAAATATCTTAGAAATTTCAAAATTACCAGTCGAATTTTGCTAAGATTAGCCAAAAGTTTTGATACTTTTGGGCTGGATGTCGACCTCTTTGGGTTAGGTATCGATTTGTTTATGAAAATTTGATTCTAGAATTTTCTTTTATCCCGAGTATCGATACATTTTCCTTCATGTATCGATCTTTTTTCAATGTATCGATACCTTTGATGAAGATATCGATCTGGTTCAATATGTAATCATTTTTGAACTCTTTGTTTTGCCATGTATTGATGCTTTTGAGGAAGTTATTGATCTGGTTCAGTTTGTAATTTCTTCCCAAGTCTCTGACTTGCCAAGTATTGATACCTTTCATGAAGGTATTGGTAGCTTCATCAGATATCGACCTACATCCTTAAGTTGTCGATATCTTGGTACATGTATCGATCTTCTTAATTCCATGTATCAATACTTTCTACTCAAACACAGATTTTCCAAACAAATTTTAAACTAAAACCATATATTTTATATAACAAATTTATTTTCTTTATGGAGGCTTCGCCCCCTAGACCCTCAAAAAGGCGTTGCCCCTTGACCCCACTCGCTAACCGGCTAATGAGATCGCTAAATATGTCAGCGTTTGAAAATATATTGAACCTAATTTAATCAATACATTCATCATAATCATTTAATATACTAGCTGGTCCAATTATATTCATATACATGTATTGATGTTATTGATCAAAATCATATTTAATAAACTTTGAACAATTGAGCTAAATCTTTTCCTTTCAAAACATTACATAACATATTGGCTTGCAAATGTTTTCTCATAACAACTTTCAACACATTTTGAAATTCATTACCCTTTTTTGTAAAATAATTTAATAAAAACACATTAAACTAACTTATGTTCACCTAAGCTTCGATATTGTGTCAACTAGCCACGAACCATGTATGTGTAAAAATATATGTCATACAATAACTACTTTAATCTTACGTTTAAAAAACATAGTTTACACATGTTATTAAGGCATTAGTATGGATTAGTAGCTAAAGAACTATTTTTCAAACGTGACCAAAGAAATGATGAATTACATAAAATGTGTATAGTCAATAATTCGTCATTTGATAGTAATAGTGCACAAAGTAGTCCTTTGAGCTAAGACATCATAGTCGTTATCCGATATAGATGCATATGGTTCATATGGTGTATAAGTACAAGACTAATCATGTCTTGCATAATAAATTTGTTTGGTCATGTGTTGTTTATGTTGTAATCTGAGTAACTATCAAGATGGGATCCGTTAACTCGATACAGAAGATATTGAGTTTTTATTGGCTCGATCCAAATTCAAGTTCCCAGTTGAACATCGGTAGACGTTGAAACCCAAATCTCTGGCTAGGGTACAAAGTAGGTCACACAAAAGAGTTTCGTGGTTACAAGTTCAATGCGTAATGACTAATAGTCAGAGAAGATATTGAGTTTAGGGTTTTGACATCTCGTAAGCCCTAATGTTATCAAGATTAGACAAATGAAAGAATGTTACACATATGGTATGCACAATCGAATGTAAATGGTTACAAGAATATTTTTTTCATTGTGGTTTAGAGACTATAGCACATTACTAAATGTTAACCATAATCGTTAAGTTTACGAATACGCACTGAGAAAGAATCCAAGGCAAGCTTACAGATAACACTATAGTAAACCCATAAGGTCACACCAATAGTTTGAGCGTAGATTTGCTATAAAAGATATTAAATATTATCTATAAGAGATCTAGCACTTTCGGAGATAGTATTTGGCTGAAAAGTATAAATGGTTTATACTTTAAATAGTTTAACGCACACGAGAACTTAATAAATTGACCTAAATGTAATTTAATGTAAATTACATTATTTCATTAATATTAGAAAATATAAATGGAATTAAATAAAATTGGTCAAAGCTCGTTTGACTAGTTTTAGGATAAGTTTGACTTTAAAGTGTTTATTGAGGATACACTTATCATTTTGTACTTTACTATTATAAAACTTGTTTGACAAGCTTTAGGATATGTTTTGTTATTGAAATAATTCATGGGGACACCACAAATAATGTTCCATGATATTTACCTTTTAAAAAAATACCATCAACTGTTATCACTTATCTAATTTAATGATCGAAACTCGTTGATAAAAGCAAGCGCCATGAAAAAATAAATAAAATGTTTATGAACATCCTTATTTATATTCATGACTGTGTCAATGTTAGTGTTTTTAAAAACATGACAGTACAATGGCAATATGTTGTAGGAATTTGTTAGGTTCTAGATACTAACGAAAGTGCAGATTCTTTGCCATGACAAACCTTTTTGTATGTCACTAATGTAAGAGTTATGCCCTACAAGTCAATCACAAGTTGTTGTGATGGATATTATCTCTTGTAAATCTTTACTTTTAGTAATGAAATAAATATTTTATGGCAATATCTTTCATCATTTATTTACATGTTTAAATGTACAATGACAAAGTCCATAGAATGTTTGCAATATATATCTAATTACGATGAGATCATACTTATGAGATAAATATATTAGATGCATCATTCTTAAACATTCCCAGTCATAGGACTATAAAGTGGGGCCTTTATAATATTGGATAGATTGATACACACTATACTTGTTTGTTGAAAAGGTGGTTGTTCTCATAGACCACTTGTGTGGTGACACTAAGGCAAGTGTATAGGTGCTCATTAGAGAATGAGTTCACTGAATTGACTCACAGTAGAAATGTCTAAATAGTAATTATACTTTACTATCAATTGAACATTCTTCGTATCAGTATTGTAAGTGATCCTTAGACTTGAGAATATCATAGTTATCTTGCTCTAAGTGTTATGAGCAGATATCAGGCGGATCTAGGTGAGGGTTACTAGATTGCAATTAAAAACATCCTTAAGTACTTAAGAAGGACTAAAGGGATGTTTCTTATATATGGAAGAGAAGACTTGAAACTTGAAGGTTATACTGATTCAAATTTTCAGTCTAATAAGGATGACAGCAAATCTACTTCATGATATGTGTATGTCTTGAATGGTGGAGCAATAAGTTGGAAAAGTTCTAAACAGGAAGTTACTGCTAATTCCACTACTGAAGCGAAATATATTATAGCTTTACAAACAACAAAGGAGAGTGTTTGGATGAAAAAGTTCATTACTGAACTTGGTGTGGTTCCTACCATTGTTGATCCTATTCCACTGTACTGTGATAACAACGGAGCCATAGCGCAAGCAAAGGAACCAAGGTCTCATAAAAAAATCCAAACATATCTTACGACAATTTTATCTCATCCGTGAAATTATTGCAAGAGGTGACCTCTAGATTGCTAAAATATCCACTAATGAAAATATAGCAAATCCACTCTCCAAAGTTTTATCACAAAAGATGCATGAAAGACATTTTGAGAAAATGAGTATTAGGCATAAAGGTAATTGGCTTTGAGTGCAATTGGGAGATTGTAAGAGTTATATAATAATATCTTTACTTTTGTCCAATCACAAGTTGTCGTGATGGACATTATCTCTTGTAGATCTTTACTTTTAGTAATGAAAATAATATTTTATAGTAATATCTTTCATCATTTATTTACATGTTTAAATGTACAATGATAAAGTCCATAGAATACTTGTAATATATATCTAATTATGATGAGATCATACTTATGAGATAGATATATTAGATATATCATTCTTAAACATTCATAATCATAGGACTATAAAGTGGGACCTTTATAGTACCGGATTGACTGATACATACTATGTCTGTTTGTTGAAAAGGTGGTTGTTCTCATAGACCACTTGTGTGGTGACAATAAGGCAAGTGTGTAGGTGCTCATTAGAGAATGAATTCACTGAATTGACTCACAGTAGAAATGTTCAAATTGTAATTGTACTTTACTGTCAATTGGACATTCTTCGTATCAGTAGCGTAAGTGATCCTTAAACTTGAGAATATCATAGTTATCTTATGGATGAAATGCTATACTTTGATACTAACTCAAGATGAACCATTAAATTCATTACAGGTAGTTATTGGGCATGATACAACACTCATGGAGATAGATGAATATTCAATAAAGGATCTATCACCCTAAGTACAGTGTGGGAGTTTGCTCTATGTGAATGACAGAGATATGTCTGAAGAAATCCTTAGCCAAGGTGCAGTGTAGGATTGAGAAAGAGTTCTCAATGACGGTATACTAAATGAGTCGTGATCTTAAGATTCATTATACATAGTATTGGATATAGAGG
>JAXCLQ010071693.1:0-11534 GCA_035584115.1 Cedrela odorata
GATCTTAATCCTCTATTTAATATTTCATTGATATTATAAAGTAGATTAAATAACATGATCTTGGTATGGGAATTAATTAACATTAATTAATATGATTAATTAAGTAATTTTTAAATTTCCGCCGCATATAGTATGCTTAATTCCCAACAGGTTATTCTATCGCATGCATTTTCATGACCAACCTAACTTATGTTGTATATATTTGTGAGCATAAGTTTTTACACAGGAACTAGCCACTGTCTTTTAAACCGGAAGTAAAATGATTTCATGTTCATTTCTAATAATTGATCTCATCTCTGCGCTTGATTCTCATGCTTTGTTAATTTCTCCATGTGGTGATAAAGAGTAGATTTAACAGATGCAGTAACTAAAATCAAGAGCCAAGTCAACTTTTACAGATTATTTTAGACAGATTTTCAATGTACTTGTATTGTTCTTGTGATTACTTCTTGGTTCAGATTTGGTGGGTTTGATATTATATATTTTTTTTGCTTCTATTTTATGTGTTTTATGTTGATGCATAGTTTTTAAATTTCTTACTTTGCAAAGTAGAGGCAATGAATTACAAGCATAAAGCATTTACATATAATATGGATTTGTGTATGGTTTATGGTAAAGACCATGCAAATGGAAAATATGTTAAGACTCTTACGGATGATGTGGAGGAAATTGAGAGAATAGGAGGGAACAATGATTCTGAAGAAGAGAATTTTAACATTAAGAATATGGGAGATGATCTTGTCAACAATATGTCTTTTTCGCATGCTCAACAAATGCGTCCAACAAGTGGAGGAAATGAAAATTCTTGAGAGTTGGAGAGGCAATAAAAGAAGCAACTGCTCTTATTGTGGAGGAAATGAAAAGTTCATCTATTCTTTTAAGTCGAGCTATTGGAAAAGATATTAGTGACAAACAAATGGAATTTACTGAGGAGTTAAGAAAAATTAATAATCTAATTATAATGGAGCAATTTCCAACCACCACTTTTATTACTCGAGATAATACTACCCTTAATATCATTTACGGTCTTTGAGATGAAGATAGGAAAACATGGGTTAAACTTCTTCTTACTGGCGAAATTAGTTAGTACTATCGAGATTAATAATTAGTTTTTCAGTTTGAACTCAATCTTTTCCCTCAATTGAAGCTGTAGGAGAAGTAAAATTGATAGAAGATTTTGATCTCAAGCTTAAGTAAAAGGTAAAGGTAAACAAGACAAAGTCGGTTTTACTTTAGTTTTCTTTAAAATAAACCTAGCCAACAAAATTCAAATTCTAGAAACAAATCCAGCCTTAGCAACTACACTCCATTCAGTGCCTAATCTTTTTATATACTCAAATTCTTAAAATTATAAAACGATAGGTTCAGAATAGATTTTAGCAACATTACTCGTTAAATCAATTATAATAATAATTATAATTATAATAATCAATTATTAATATAATTATAATTGTAACTACAATTAAATAAAAGAGATCCCCGAATATCCAGGAGTTAAAAGCAACGCAAGCATGGAGCTCGAATGGACTTATTGTTTACTTTTTACACGTAAATTCCTAATAAATATAATGCACGCTCTTAAAAGTCTAAATTACAATTAAAAAAAACGTGCTTTGTATTTATTAGGATTTGATGCATAAAAAATAACCAAACAGTAAGTCTATTAGGGCTGCGTTCGAACACTAATAGTTTAATTTTTGAACACTAATGTAGACCACAAAGTGCGTTTCTTTTAAGGCAAGAACATGACAATGATCATGTATATAATAAAATACAGTTGAAAAATCACAAGCAAGCATATTCTTTTTCTATATTTAAATTATTAATTAATGTACTTCATAGCTAGACAAACCCAACCACTTCATTAATTACTTACTTATTTTGTCAAACAAGAGAAAAAGATTGAGAGTCTGGTTTATATTTCTTTCAATTACAATCAACATCTCCTCTTAGTTTAAACTAAAAAAAATTATAATTGATAACAATAATTTCTCCTCTATTCAGATTTTGGGAGTAAATTTTCCAAAGGTATTATCGTATTGTTTTTTATATATATATATATATATATAAATTGTCTCATTTTTTTTTCAAAATTGTTACACAAATTTTCAATCATTAGATCAATAAACTTTTAATGGTTAAGATTAAATCAAATATATATAATAAACACAATATAATTAATGTAAATATGAGATAAAATTCAAATCATTCAAAAAATATTAATCCAATAATATAAAAATAATATATAAGAGTTATATAAAAAAAATTAAAGTTCTAAATTGTAATTCATATAATATATAAAAATAATTTCTTAAACCATTTTATTGATGTCATAGTGAGCAACACTATCCCGTAACACTATTTGGTATTATAAAATCATGTTATGTATACAATTTTAAGTTTATTCATAAGATATTATAAAATTACATTACGTGTACAACTGTGTTCAATAAGACGAGTAATCTCGCTACTTAATTATTATTATTATTTGTTTGAGAAAATGTCTAAACCATAGATGAAGCCCAATAGACCTTGGCCCCACTAGGTACGACACAGCTCCAAGACCTTAGCCACTAACAAAGGTCTCAGGTCTCACAAAAGATAGATGAAATGAAGATCTTAGGTGTGATATGGTCTGAGACTTCTTAAATTCAATAAAAAGTCTTGAATCTGGATGTGAAAACCTGAGACCTCTTTTCCTAATAAAGGTCTCAGGTATAATATGATAAGTGTCTCGAGTAGCTCATCAAAACTTAATACCATTTCTATTAAAGAAGAAGGTCTCAAGTTAAATGTAAGATTTATGAGACCTCTCATTAGTGATTATTTCTGACCATTGTACAGTTCAAGCTTCTCAGACTTTTCCAAAATAAGGGAAGATTTGTAGCTTGGTGGATATATTATGTAACTAGGGCTTATGATCGCGTGATCCTTAAAAATCTGATGACTTCGGATCATGATTCCATAATTCCCTAGAATACCAATAAATTTGGGATTATAATTACATGATTTCTTATAATACATTTGAATCCAGGAATATGATTCCATGATTCCTTAGAATACTAATGAACTTGGGAGATATAATGGTAGTCAGACAAAATAGCCTATAAAAGGTAAGCAAAAGGTAGCCAAGTACAATATACAATACAATATATAATATACTAAGTTTTAATTATAAATTTGTTGCTATTATTTTCTCTCAAATACATACAAAAGTAAAACTCCAACTTAAGTATCGTAGGGTTTTTACTGATCATCGGCTTTACCCTTGTCATCTTTTACGATTTTAGGCGACACAGCAATCAAACAAGCAAAGAAGATTGTTCTGGTGCATAGAATTCCAGGGAGAATTTTACCACATTAACATCTGGCGCCGTCTGTGGAAACCAAATAAAAGCTAAAACAACTGTAATCTTGAAAAAAATCATGGTAGCAACACAAGCATACACAATCAGAAAATGTACGACGGTGAAAGGAAATCCGGAAGAAAATTCCCTCGAGGCAACAACTGCAGCTAACCCTAATTGAAACTATTAGTGACCACCTTTTAATGACCCAAATCGTAACTCCTAGTTAGAAACTTTGTCTCCATGTCAAATTACCCCAAAGGAGGTTAGAATGGATTTCCTCATAGATTCAAAGATTGAAGGACAACGAAAGAAAACATGCAGAGAAATACCAACAGATCTAAACACTAGCGGAGGAAATTGCAAAAATGAAGAGAATACTTTAAAACGGTTCTTTTGGCCTGAAGGTGGCTGTACCCTTGAAGGCAATAGAGAGCATCACTCCTAACATCTTGCTAGCTAGAAATTGTGGAGTAAACCCTTAGCAGAATATCTCTAAGAGGAGGTATACTGCTGCGGAAAAGGAATGGGGAAGGCCCTTAACCACTATCTAGAAAGGCCTGCAATGCAAAAGGACAACAATGTTCCTTTCAGGATCGTTAACCCCAGTCTTTGCACTGGATGAATAGCCTAGTGATGAGCCATAAACTAAGGTCAGAATGCAGTTTAAGTATGAAAGACATGAGAAGAGTCCTTAATCAAAAATGTCAGAAGGAGAGAGAGAGAGAGAAGCCTCTAGGAAAAATGAGTCTTGGGGTTATAACGACTAAAATTTTTCGTAATTATTATAATAAAGTGCTGGTGACCGGAATAAAATTTTTTCGAATTTAAGAGATTAATAATTTGAAAAGTGATTTAACTTTAAGTGGACTAAGGAATGTTATATATAATTAGGCCTAATGGGTTAATGGAGTTTACAAGAAAATGGGCTAAACGATGAAACCTATTGAATTAATTATTTTAGGCTATTTCAATTACAATTGGGTTTACAAAATAGTATGTAAAATAAGCCAATGAAACCAAACCCAAACAAATAAAAAGAAAGCCCACATAATAAGCCCATTAAGCTAATGGCTCCACATTCATACATTTAAACATTTCAATTCTTTAATTTTGTTATTATCGTTTCTCTTAGCAAACACTAGAACAAAGGATAAACAAAAAGAAAAAACAAGAGAGAGAATAGAGAAAACAGAGAGAAGAGAAAGAAGTAACGAGAAAAGCCAAGAGAAGAAAGAAAAAAGGAGAGAAACCGAAAGAGAGAGGAAGAAGAAAAGAGCAAGAGGGAAGAGGAAAGAAAGAAAAGAAGAAAAAAGAGAAAGAGAGAAGAAAAACGAAAGTAAAAAGAGGTTGGCCAAGAAAGAAAGAGAGGAAAGGAAAAAAGAAAAGAGGAAAAGATGGAAGAAAGAAAGGAGCGGAAGGAGAAAGGAGGTAAGAAGAGTTTTGATTTGTTATAAATTTCTTGAAATTTTGATTTGGTTTTGGTGATTGATTATGTGTTGGAATTGTGTAATATTGAAAATGTTGATGTGAAAAGGATTATAGACAGTGTATGATCTATGTTTATAGTAGTGTTTTAATGTTAAAATGATGCAAAATTTTGCATGTAGTGATGTGTATGTAATGGATGTATAAATTATGCAGTTGATAAGTTTTGAAAAATTATTGGCAGTGTTTTATGTGATATTGTTGCAAAACTGAAATGTAGACATACGAAAAGTATTGGCCATGATTGTGCATCCATATGGCTATGTTTGAGGCTGGAAAAATGTGAAAATAAGGTGTTGTAATGTATGATTGTAGTGGCTGGGTTGAATAGAAAAATATGGCAAAAAAAGTTCCTGTAAAAGGGATGCAAGACGGTTGCTGGAACCTCTAAACAAGGTTCGATAAATCAGAAATAAAATGAATTTCAAACCTCCACATGCCAAGCCGCAAAATTCTATGAAAACTAGACATAAAAATAGATAATTTAGTCAAAAACCAAGCTGATTTGTGTATAGATGAGTACTTAAAAAATTTCAGAAGTAGCTACTCTATCATGTTTATGCACATTGTCACATTCTTTGCAATGTGTAGAAATCGGTCCATAACTCGAGTATTTGAATTTGAAATCCGAACATGTAAAAATTCATAGAAACTATACTTATAGGAAAATATTCTATCAAAAATTCAGCTTAAAATTCTTTGCCTATTGATCACAGCAAAAATGCGAAATTAACCCTGTTTAGTGAAGTATTATTAAGAGAAATCAGATAATAACTTGTAAACATTTGACTTAGATAATTTCGATTTAGACCTCATAGTGATCTAAAACATCTTAATTTGGTTGGAGTGAAATTTTATATATAACATATGTATTTATTCATTTACTAATTAACATACCATATTGAAAATTCTAACGGAAGTTGTTATTATAGATCGCCGACCGAAACATCCATCGGCCACACTTTGGTACGAGTTGGTCAAATTCTAACTTGTGAGTGGATTAATTTTGTTTCAAATAATTCTAAACTTACATTTATTGATTTTAAGAAACTCTTTAGAATCGATAAAAGTACAGGGATATATAAATTGGATTGATCTATTATTTTTGGCTGTGAATCTTAGATTACTAGTTGTTTTATATGTGTATTATTCTAAATTATGCAAATGGCCCTTAGGGTATTGATATTTATTTACATGTTTGTTATAAACTTGATATAATGGTGATATGGCCTTGAGTCAGCAAAATACATAAATGTATGATATTATATATATATATACCTTTGATATTTCTGCAGCTACATCGCATAGCCTATGGTAGATCTTTGAGGTACATAAGTGAGTGAATACTGTCTTTTTCCAAAGTATTATTTTAGTGTAATGATTAAACTATAAATTCTTTAAGATTTCATTGAATTATTAATTATAATCGGAGTAAGTTGTCATGAATTTAAGAAATGGAGAGCATTTTAGTATAATTGAGTATGCTGGTGTTCAATGAGAGTTTATATGGACTTCTCTTGATTTTGCGACTTAAGGCACATATTTTGACATTGATTTTAATGTGCATTCATGGATTTCAAGAAATTATTTTGGTTTACGACTTCAGAGTTATTGATGAACTTATGAGTATTTCCAGATGTTTTAATTATATTAATCTTGTATGGAAATTTATGTCGCATTTATGATTAAGACATGAATTTTGAAAATGGTCTTGATTCCCATTTTCGGATTTTGTAAATCTGTTGTTTTATGTTTTCAATACATGATAAGAACTTTATTTCAAAATGTAACTTTGAAACGTGTCATTTTGTAAAATGATTTTCGCCCTAAGGGGCTAGAGATTAGCTTCGGGCCAGAGGTCACTCTACAGGGCCAAAGGTCGTATTCTAACTGACTATTATATATCGCTAATCAAGATACCAGAGTTACAGAATTTCTATTTTTATAACTACTTTTTTGAAATTGTTTTTATCACAACAGAACAATTTTGAAATATGGTGCCGAATCCAATTTTGATAACCAAGTTGAATTCTTTATTACAACAGATTATTTGCATGATTTCGGAATTTAAATTATGGGTTGAATTTATTTACAATAAAAATGTGATTTTTCTAATATATGTATTTTCTTGCACAATAATATCCACTTACTAGATTACCTAAGACTCACCCCTCACATTTTCAATTTTGTAGAATAGACAACTAGTTAGAGAGAAGTTTTAGTACAATGGCAACACAAAAAGAAAAATAGAGTACAAATTGCAATTACTAGGGCATATAGGTCTATCAAACACAGAGAGTCATGCCATGGCTAGCTTTGAGTAAGAAAAAAAAATCAAATTGTATTATGGTGCAACAAATGTTGTAAAATACATTGTTGTTGTAAATATTGTGATTGGGCATATCATCCTTTTGAATATACTTACATGATTTTCATATTTTTATACATGCATCAGAGTAATTATACTATTATTATTTTATACATTTTTATTCCCCTTTAATTTAGTTTTTTTTCTTTGTTTATTATTAATTCTTAGTAGTTATACCTTACTTTAATTTAGTAATTTTAATAGTTAATTTATTTATTTTGAGTAATTTTATATCTTATTTTGTAGGTAGGTATCATATTTGGTTAATTTTAAGAAGTAACGGAAGCATGTCAATATAGGTCTTGATGGAAAGATCTTGACAATACAAATTCAATGATGCAACCAGTATGTTAATCTTATTTCAAAGTATCAAGTTATAAATTTTTGAAGTTTAAAGAGTAAAAGAAATTGAGTGAGAGGTTAAATTAAAAATTACCACATAATTTGTCAAGGGAATTTGCTAATAGAGTTCACGTGTAAATTGGTTTTGCAAAGACTATGGTTTAAATTACTCCCATGTATTTAAAGTTAAGTGTGCTTAAGGTTAAAACCTAAATTTGCTTATAAAAATAGAGGTATTCATGCCAATTGAAAAATAGGAGAGCTACAAAGAAAGAGCCATGAAGTAAAATCTGGGTTTTTCTTTTTTAAAAATTTCTTGTTAGTTTATGTTTTAATTTAATTATTGTTTTCTCAAGAACATGAATAGCTAATTTTCTTTATAGTTAGGGTTTACATTGAAACTCTAGATATGATTTATTAATGTTAATTAATTAAATTTCAGCATTTTATTTGATAAATTCCTATTAACTGTTTTAAATAAAAATTTATTACAAAGTTCTGAGCTTGATCACCTTAGGATAATGTTTTAAATTATTTTAGTTGTATTTACATGTGGACCACTATATCATCATATTGTCAATTTGCAACAAATAAGTAGCCTAAGAACTTATTCATGTGAACTAGTTTTTTGGGTACCTAGGATACACAATATTCTAGGGTTTTTGTGATGTTATATTCTTTAATTTTTAATAGGTTCTAACTTGTGAATTTAGATACACATCATGCAAAACTTCATATGAGAATATACTTCTTATGTACACACCATGCATATTACATATATTAGGAGAATCAAATGCATATACACCACTAGCCTTAGGTATGATGTAAACATTTTTATTAATAATTGTTGAGATTTAATACGATTACATTAATATATGATTACCTAGTGCTAGATTGCTTGCTTTAACTATCTTTTCTCATTGATTTCATAACATCGTGAAATTATAATTTTCGTTTCTTATCTTGATTTTTCATTCAATTTATTTTTTAGTGTTCAATTATTTTAGAATTTTGAAAGAGTAGTTCATTCAATTTAAATAAAGTTTGTGTTAATTTTTATTATTTTTTAGGATTGCATTTAATATAGTCTTTGTGAAATCAATCCTTACTTATTATTCTATACTACGATGATTTGTGCATTTGTAAGGTAAATGTGTTGAGATCTATTACTTATTTAAGTGTTGATTTCATACCAACAAGTTTTTGGCGCTGTTGCCAAGGATTGTTATTTAATTGCAATTCTATTTTATTTATTTTATTTTATTTTACAAAATTTTTATTTACTTCGTTTTGTTTTTACAAGGTACTCATTTGTGTATGCAAAGAAGGCATTCATTGGTATTAGAACTTCTCCTCTTAAACTAAGAACTTAAGAAGACTGTACGAATTCAGCAAAAAGCTCAACATTTCAAACATCCAATGGAAGAATTTCAAGTGGCAGTCAACAATGAAGAAAATTGAGTGGTCAATAACATAGAACGTCCTCTGCAGAATTTCGCGGTACCTCAAGTTACAAATCAACCTTCTTGTATTATCTATCCGTAGACCACAGTAGTAAACTTTGAGCTAAAATCAAGATGATCTATTTATTACCTCAATTTTGAGGGAATCTTCGAGATGTTCCTCATATGCATATTAAAGAATTTTTTGAAATTTGTTTCATAATGAAGATGGCAGGGATGAATGATAAAGATATCAGGATGAGATTTTTCCCTTTTTATTAAAGGTGAAAGCAAAAGAGTGGCTCCATTCATTACTGCCAGCATCAATCATTACATAGATTAACTTGGCTTTAAAATTCCTTCAAAGATTCTTTCCAGCCTAAAGGACCAATAAAATCAAAAAAGAGATCAAGAGCATCCAACAACATGATAGAAAGGTTTTCCATGAGTATTGAGAGAGATATAAACAATTGTTCAACTCATGTCCACATCACAACATTCAAGAATGGCTTCTCATGTAATATTTTTACAAAAGACTCTTGGACTCTGACTAGATGATAGTAAATGCTACTTCTAGAGCTAGATTAATGAATAAAAATGCAGAATAAGCAAGAGAGATTTTTAAGAGTATCTCTGCTAATTCCTAATAGTTCAATTATAGAAGCACACCACTAAAGAAAGTTACAATGTATAAGGTTAGTATATTGAATTTGAAAAATCAATTAACAAATTTAACTAATCTTGTAAAATAGATGATGCACCAACCTATCAAAATTTATACTATCCGTTCAATGTCGGATCATTCAAGTGAATCATGTCCAAAGATGCAAGAGCAAGAGCAAGCTAATGTAATGCGAACCTACAATAAAAGGTTAAGAAATGATCCATTCTCAAACTCCTATAATCCTGGATGGCGAAATCACCCCAACTTTAAATGGAGCAACATTTACAATGAACAATAAAATCAAGCTCCATAGTTTCAAGTTCAGTCTAGCCAACCACCCCAACATTATCAAATAAAGCAGCCAATACAAGGAAAAGCTCTTGAAGATATTGTTACCTCATTGGCCCGGAGTATACAAAGCTTCATGCAAGAAACCAAAAATTTTATGCAGAAAACCAATAAGTGCATTGCAATCTTAGAGCTTCAAATAGGATAAATTACTTCAGCAATGAATCAAAGAGAGCATGGTAAGTTTCCTAGTCAATTTTTTGTTAATCCTAATGATCATGAACATGCTAAAGTTATCACTTTGAAAAGTAAGGAAGAAGTTGGACAAGAAGATAAGGATAAGCAAACAAAAGAATATAGCAAGCATTCCAAGGTAAGTCATCCTAACTCTTCTAAGGTTGAACTAGATTTATTAACTATGCCTTTTCTTCACAGGTTTATAAAGCCGATAAAGGAACAACAATAGAAAGACATTTTGGAAACATTTTGAAAGATACAATTGAATATACCACTACTCAACGCGGTTAAGCAAATCCCAAGTTATGCAAAGTTTTTAAAGAACTTGTGTACAAATAAGAGAAGATTCACAAAACATGAGACTGTGGCATTGAGTGAAGAGGTTTCAGCAATTCTTCAAAGGAAACTACCTCCTAAATTGAAAGATCCAGTGAGCTTCACTATTTCATGCATCATTGGTGAAAACAGGTTTGAAAAGGCTTTATTTGATCTAAGTGCTTCTATTACTTAATGCCTTTTTGTGTTCATGAAGCATTGAATCTAGATGAGCTGAAAGAAACATCAGTGAGCATCTAATCGGCTGATCGATTGATAAGATACCCAAGAGAACTACTCGAAGATGTCTTAGTCTAGGTGAATGAATTGATCCTATCAACAGATTTCCTTATCCTTGAGATAGGAGACACCCCTATTCCAGGCAAAGAACTTCCATTAATTTTGGCACCTTATTTCATGGCTACAACAGGAATAAAGATAGATGTTTAGAAGGGAACTTTAACTATAATTGTACAATAAGAGAGTATTGAGTTTGTATTTGATGCTTTAAAGTTTCCTAATGATGAACATGATTGTTTTTCTATTGATGTGTTAGATTAAATTATACAAAGCACTTTTAATTATACTCGAGGAAATGATCTATTAGAAAAGGCTTTGACTATTGATCTTAAAGATACCCCAAGTGAACATGAGGACTTGAATCACACCATCGCAGCTTTAAAAGCTAGTTCATTCATTCGAGGTAAGTATACTCCGCTTTTTGAGCCTTTTCCTTTAACTAACTCTAAGCTTGTTCCTACTATTGTTAGAACACCACAATTGGAACTTAAACATCTTTTAGAGCACTTTAAGTATGTAAATTTGGTAAAAAAAAAAATATTGTCCATCATAATTGCTTCCAACCTTAGTCTACTTGAAGGAGAGAAATTGATACGAGTATTGAAATAACACAATTCAATAATAAGATGGAGCATAGCTAACATCAAAGGAATTAGCCTCACCAAATGTGACACCCGATTCATTCTAATACTGCAAATACATAATCACATATTCTACATACAACATTGCTCTTGTATTTACAT
>JAXCLQ010071694.1:0-11532 GCA_035584115.1 Cedrela odorata
TAGTACTTTAGAATATGTTTGTACTACAAAGAATTGTATTAGATGTACATTTGTATGTATATAAAAAGGAAAAAAAAATTTTGTGGACTAGAAATGTTTAAGTTTGTGAAATAAAATAGTAGCATTGTATATAGTATATGTGTTATGTATTTGCAGATAGTAAGAAACAGGTGTGACATTTGTACTACAAAGAATTGTATTAGATGTACACTTGTATGTATATAAAAAAAAAAAAAATTTTTGTGGACTAGAAATGTTTAAGTTTGTGAAATAAAATAGTAGCATTATATATAGTATATGTGTTTATGTATTTGCAGATAGTAAGAAACAGGTCTGACAGTAACCATTCTCACTAACAATCCTTGCGCCTACTCGATCATTTTCTCGGATCCTTGTAACCTAATACCACACATGCATAACTCATAAATTTTACTATTAGTGAAATCAACATAATGCAAAAAATGCAATATTCGCGGATAAATTACTAAAATCCTTTAGTTTTATACCTATCCCAAGACTTAACTATCAAAGGCCATTTATTCGATTCCAACAATAAAATCCTATGGCTGTATTGTTCTAATTCACATTTTCATGTCAAACTCCCGATATTCATCGAATACCAAAATTCTCATGCAATCCGATAATAAATCACATATTTGTTCATCAAATATGTCCAATAAACTTAGATTAATACATATATAATATATAACCTTCACAATTCTTAATCTAATACCCATTTAACATTATTAACATTTTCAAAGCATGAATCGATGAAATTTTCAAATTTGTATTTCCATCTAAAGTGGATATACACATTCCAAGCAACATTTAACACATATACCATCACCATACATCTCTAATTCACCTAAATTAATCATAAATTATAGATTTCCTACACAAATATAAACGAAAATTTGGAATGAACAGTAACCTCAACATTTCAACATTCCCAAAATCGTAAAATTATGACTATATTGGGTTAATAGGCTTATCGGTACTCCATAGAAACTGTTGGAAACCTCGATTAGTTGTTTAATCAGAAAAAACCCCAATTTCTCTCAAAACCCCGATTTGTTCTTCGTTGTTTCTTGCTTTTCTTAACCAAAATGTGGTATCAATGTGAAGAGGAGGAGACGGAGAGTCATTTGGTGGTGGAAATTTGACGAAAAATGAAAGAAATGAAGAGAAATGGAGAGGGAGAAAGAGTTTTTTCTAGACAGAAAGAAAGAGGGCTTTTAAGTTTTTAGTGAAAGGAGAAGATAAGAAACTATTTGGGGGGAGGGGGGGCTTGATATATATAGAAATGGGCAAAAAGACATTTTTCAAAAATTGGTTGATCAGATTGATATAGTGCCGCCTAAATGGTCAACCGATTTCTCCATCCGGTCAACCAGCTGCTACAGTACTTACTACAGTATCTCCGTTGTAGTAATTCAGTTTTATTGTTTGAAAATCTTGTGATGTATAAAACTTAGTGAATAGATAGACAACATAAATTTTGAATACAGTAAAGAGGAGTAAGAGTATTCATATTTAAATATAACATGTCATAACAGTAATTTAAATCATTCATTCAAATCAAACTAGTAAAATATACCATGTTCTAAACAATTATAACTTTTCACAAAATTTCCAATTCATTCTTTCATCAATCAGTACATGAAATGAAAAACAATTTCATATTTAAAATCTGTGAATGATTAAATAAAAGAAATTGGGCTTACTAGGAAAACTATCCCCCAAGACATCCCTTGGTGTACATCCAGTTGACATCTCGAGACCCACTAACAAATTATTTTAAATCAGTCTATAGAATCGAAAACAGTACGCCCACTCGTTAGCGTTAACCTGAATAAGAGGTGCAGTAAGACACCAACTTATCCAGTAGTAACCTTCCTTTTACCTTATCTCAGCTGATAGAGGCAGAAGTTAGTAATCTCTCCCTTACCCATATATCTAATAAGGGCAGAAATACACAATTCTACAAACTACATTACCCATTTCTTAAATACATGTAGAAATATATATCCTCTTCCTTATGCCTCTTCCTAGTAAAGGCAGAATATCTGTACAGATGTGCTACACTGAATACTTTACACCAAGTTCAAATCATGAAAAACTGTACAACGTTTTTCATTATGTTTGTCACATGTCATCACAAAAATCAATTCATCTTAAATCAATCCATCCATAGAAACAGTCCACGAATATCCAAACACATTTTCTAAAAATTTACCACCCTTACTCCAGCATATTAATTTCATAAATATAATGCATTCGAATTTCTTAAATTCAAACAGTCTGCAATTCATTTATATTTCAAACAATTTGTTAAACAATATCTTAGGAAAATAAAATAAAAACTGTAAATCATTCATAATTCAAACATTTTGTGTAAACAATTAAACGTTTAAATCATTTCATTTAAAAACTTTAAAAACACATCCATCTACTCACCTATCATAACCCATTCACAATTCATGAATTTACCATATTCTACACAATGTCGACATCCTTAACAACCGTTTCAATATTTTCACTAGTCACAAATTTACAAAGCATTAATCATAACCTGCATCACAACTCATAAATTCACAATTCATAAGCTCAAAGTAACTCAACATATTCACATCATCTTTGAAAAATAGTTTCACTAAACATCGTAATTATAAATCTCATAAAGTAATAATTAAAGTAAATCTAGAGGAGTTATGTAAATTTCTAACATATGCATTTTGACATTTAGTTCAAATAGTCATTGAGAAAGAACCATCTACTCACTAATTTATGCTTAATCTTGTCTAACTTGCAACATCACTAATGGTTAACTAGGTTGACTATCTAAAAATACACACCCTTTTCGTTAAAAACTCAAAATGTCATGCACTTGCTATATGGATGAATAAGTATATTATATAAAACCACCATCCTTAATAAGAAATTAAAATATCTCTGACTCTTATAAATTTCACGAGGATTCAAACTACGATCTCCTAATTTTGGAGATTCACCCCTTCATTTCCCATTTATTTTAGATACTAGCATTCATGAAACAAGGATGACTTCCAAGTTTCGCTGTGACTAATCAGAAGCACTTTTTAAGCTGAATTTTTACTATGTTCATCCCTTATAAGTCTAATTTATATAGCCTTTCGTGGTGCCTTATTTGGATTTCTAGAGTTCAACTTATACTTAAATGAATAAACATTGTTCCAAACCACTTTTGCAATAGGGCAGTGAGTTTTTCGAATTTTTTGGGAATCTGTTCCTTGATGGAAAAATCTAATTTTTAACTATGTTATTCTTTGTTACGTCTAGTTTCAGTAACCCTTTATAGATTTTGATTTCAATTCCTAATGTTTGATTTATAATCAACTTACTACACATTGCGTAGACATGGGATAATGTGTAGTGTCGAAATAGGGCGACTATTTTTGAATTTTGTTAAGGCTCGTTTCTACACGCAACGACTTAATTTTTAGATATGTTATTCACTTTCATGTCTAATTTCTAAAAAAATTTACAACGCTAAAATCGAAGGTTGGGAACCTCATACTGTTTTTAGATTTTGGTGCACTGCCCAGCATTTTCGGCAAGCTGAAATGCCATCACAGAGAAGCCAATTCTAAAATTTACTAGAGGCTCGTTGTTTCATTAAAAATTCTAATTTTCAACTAGGTAGGTCATAATTGTTTCTAGTTTTCCTAAAATTTTATGGATTATTAATTAGAGCTCCGCAATTCATTTAATAAATAAATTACTAAGCTTAGGCCAAGATTCTAGCAAGCCAAAATTGCCTCTGTCTTTTCGATTTTCCAGCTCTATACCTATCCAGTTCAACTCTACAACTTAGCCATCATTCTTATACCTTATTGTTAATTAAATTTTCACATTTCTACAAGCATAATACATAGCCAAATGCACACAATATTTACTGCCATATAAAATCAATTAGCACTTCCAACACAAAGCCATATACATTTCAAACTTTCATTGCCATATATATATATATATATATATATGAAATATTCACTACCCTATACATAAATCAACCTTAAGCATTGTCACCACTTTAATACATACTATCACTTTAGTTTTACAATGTTTATACATCAACCATTGCCACACACATTAGAAGTACAACCATATATACATGAGTTACTCACTACCTTATGTTAAAAATCATACCCTACCACAATTTTTCCACCATTTTCCCACAATCACTAAACACATCATTCTTTATATATATATAGATCACCTTTGCATTCAAGATTTCTAGAATTTAAAACAAGGATAAAAGTTCCATACCTTATTTTGAAATCAATCCATTTTCTTCTTTTCTCCTCCTTTCTCACCCTTTGTTCAGCTACTTCCCTTATCTCTACTCTTCTATTTTTTTTTTCCTTTCCTTTCTTCATCTCCTCCTTTTCTTCTCTCTGTTTCCCCTTTATCAATTCGGCCAAGACCCATTTTCTTTGAAGAATCTCTCATTTTTTCATGTCTTCCTCTCATCTTTGTTACTTGGCCTTAATCCCCTTCTTCTCTCATCTTCGGCAACTTCCTCCTTTCCTCTTGTTTTCCTCTTCTTCCCTTATTTCCTCTTCCTTTCCTGTATTCTTCCTTTTCTTTCTTGTTCCTTCTTCTTTATTCTCCATCTCTTTATAATTGTGTTGAATAAAGAAGCCAAATAAAATAAAAAAGAATGAATTTATTTGTTTACAATCACTTGAGCTGACCATATAGCTTAATTGGGTTTGAATTGTGGGCTTATTTTACATTTAAGTTTTCTAAACCTAATTGTCATTTAAATGGCCCAAAATTATTAATTAAATGAGCTTGTTTTTACGTTTGATTTTCTAAGCCAAATTTGAAATTCTAATAACCTAAAATTATTAACTTAACAGGCTTAATCATTTAGTCTATTTTCTTACAGACTTCATTGGCCCATTAGGCCCAATTACTTTTAACATCCCTTGGCTCACTTAAAGTTAATTCACTTTTCAAATTGTTTATATTTTATGTTCGGAAAAATTTTATTCCGATCACCAAATTTTTATTTTAACTATTATGTAAAATTTTGGTCATGACAGTATCAATCCCTTTTAACTCTAGTATTGATCCGTTTATTTAAATTTGGATCTAGATTTGTCTTCGATGAAGGGAACAACCACAACCCAACTGACATCAGCAAAGGCACGACACTCGGGGTAGCTTTCCAGGCACACAACCGCCGAAAATGGATAAAAGGAGCCACTGCCGTCACACAGTAAGTGCGAAAAAGCTCACCCAAAGGACCAAAGACATGGATGTATGTACATTCTAAAATTTTAAAGAATTTGAACTAAAGATCAACACATACCTTAAATGTCGATCTTCCGGAACAAGCTACTCATTAGCTTGTGGGCATGTCACACATATAGAGTTGATGGCGACAGATTCTGGTTACCCGAATTCGTGTATGGAAACTTAAGAACAAGATTTTCTACCTTAGAAAATCTTCAAGTTTTTTTGAAAGAGAAGGAAGTTCATGAAACATCTTTCGCTACTTTCCTCTTCTTCCTCTTTCTCTCTCTTTCTATTCTTTTTTTATTTTTTATTTTGAGTTTGTTCGAAACAAAACCTCACCCATTCACTAATGGAGTTCTCGGCAGAGAAGGGAGAAGAAGATGAAGCTCGGTTCTATGTTGGGGAATATTAGAAGACTTAGCATCACACACTTGTTTTCAATAAATACACTTAAGTGTATTTCCCTACGCAGCCACCTTACTCTGTCCCCACTTGTCCATTTCATTAAATAAACCAAAGCCATCCACTTGCCCACTTACCTCTTCATCTCATCAAATGATCAAAACCAATCCATGTGTCAAGGCTTGAGTGATTAACTTAAACAAAAAACATCAACAAACTTGGTTTATGTCTAATATATATATTAATCCAATATTAATATGTATAAAGCAAGAGAGGGAGAGAGAGAGTGTGAGTATTATTTTATTTATATTATATAAATAAAATATAATGATTATATTTTAATATTATATCATATATAATTAAATATAATAATTACCTATAATGTTTGACTTTCAAACATTAATTATAAAAAGACACTTGGCAATTTCACATGGTGCCATTTGTCAAGTAAAGATCCATTTGATCAAATAACAATTATTTAATCTATAATAAATAAACAATTTATTTATTAATATCCTAATGACAAAATATCATTTTCTTAATTTCTATATTTTCGCAAATCATATTTACATAATTTGAATTATTACTGAAATATTTTTCACGCTCATGTGTGCTAGCATGTCTTGGCCAAGATATTAATTCTTTACAATAAAGAATTAAATTGTCATCCGATCAAGTATCATAACAATATCATTAATTAATTTAATGATATTGTATATGGCAATAACCATCATCATTAAATAACTGATATGTGTATGATCGCCTAGATCCACTGTGAACTAGACATGAGCAAATACGAATCCCTTCGCATCACTTCTGTACAACTCCTTGCATTCAAAGATCCCAGTGATCATGCGCAACCTCTAGCAATATGCCACGACCCCTAGATACTAATGAATCCATATAGTCGTACATGCATGTAGTAAAGTCCCTTTGCTGTTGATTCCCGATCAAGTGCAGGTCATAAATAGTCAAACCCTTAACTCAATCATAGAAATAGGGTCTTAAATTATGTATGGGATTTGTGTATCCGAAAACACCTTTTCAGAAACACGTACTTTGGCCAGAGATTTCATTCCCATGTATGACATCCTTACCTAGGATCTCAAGCTCTAAAATCTGAGCCAGCAGATTCCATATAGGTCATCACCTGTCCTCATACACCAAAAACACATTGCTAACAAGCTTCTTTTACTAGGCGTGGCTAGGCCAGTGCGATATACACAGGTGAACGATGTGCTTCAATGCAAATAGTAGCCGTGACACCTCAGGTCAAAAGACCAGTGGTATACTAGTACGGCTGTGTGACGTATCATTAACTATAGATAATCACTTATGTGATTCGTCACGTTTAGTCATGCTCAATAACACGTTCTTCAATGCATCACCCATGTTTATGCTCTTGAGATATAAGACTCGTCTCCCAACTATTAGTATCCAATACTATTCTTTGGAAGCATTAAACATACCAGTCATGCAATGTCATAGTCCCATATGACATCACCTCAACCGAAAACTGTTTCAGATGTAATTAAATAAAAACTCCATACTCATATCTACAACTCCTTGCAGATAAAGTGATGACATCCTAATACATCACGAAATCTCATTCTACATTATTTATTTATTAAGCAACTGTAAATGCAAAATGATATAAATGTCATTTCATTAATCATAAATATTTTACAATTAATTATAGAAATATAAAAATATACAAGGAATGATATCCCTAAACCACATGGCACGATTTGTTCTAGGGCATATCTCCAACATTCAACATTGAGTATTTATCCATTTGCTTTTAAGTATCGATCTGGTTGAGTTCGAAAAATAATTTTAAAATCTCTGACTTGTAAAATATTTATCTATTTGATGAAGGTATCGGTTTGATTGAGTTTGTAAATATTTTTGAACTCTTTGACTTGCAAGATATTGATCTGGTCAAGCTTGTAAATATTTTTGATCTTTCTGACTTGTAAGGTATCGATCTCTTCTATGAAGGTATAGATCTGGTCGAGCTTATAAATATTTTTGAACGCTTTGACTTGCAAGGTATTGATCTTTTAAACTCTTAGTATCGATCTCTTCAGAGTGTATTGGTCTCCACCCTTCATGTATCGATCTCCTAGCTCCATGTATTGATATTGTATGCTCAGACACAGATTTCTCATAGAAAATTATTTAGTTTTGTTCAAACACATAATCATATACAATTTTCTTAATGCTTAGTATATTCAAATATATATCAATCAATTTAATTTGTATTTAACAAGTTAAATTGAGGTCAAGGCATCAATATTCAGACATATTCAAAGAGATACACAACTTGTTGTCTTAGCGATCTCAAGACCATAAAATTCTATTGGTAAAAGGAGCAAACCTAATTTCAGTCAAGCCCTATCTATACCCTCATTACCAAAAAAATGAGATTGAAAAAATGATCAAGAGGCTTTCGTCATTTAGCATGGTAAGGCTTAGCATGAGTCCTTACTCTTCTCTTGCGTTATTGGTCAAAAAACATGATGGCTCTAGGAGGTTTTCTGTGGATTGTCTGGCACTCAACAACATTACTATTAAAGATTAATATTCAATACCCATCATTGACGAATTATTATATGAATTGCATGGTGCACGATTTCTTACAAAGCTTGATTTGAGGTCAGGATACCATCGAATCTGTAACACCCATGGTTTTTAGGAAATTCAATTATATAATTTTGGTGTAATTGTTTAATTATAATTTAATGTAATATAGGATTTTGGGCTCAAAATGATGTCATTTGTTTAGGCCCAAATTTAATTTCATGAAATTGGGTTATAGTTAGACTTTGGGCTAAGAAATAATGTTTTGATTAAATTCTAATTTTGGTTAATAAATAATTAGGCCCAAACATAAATTAAGCTCATTTATGTATTATTTAATCTTAATGAATAGTTTGACCCAAATATAAGTTTGGCCCATTTAAATTATCATGAAATCTTGGCCATCTAATTGCTTTAATCTTATCCCTCCATTTGGCACCATCTTGGCCATGTTTTTATAGTTTTGGATATAGATGAATATGGGCCAAGTTAAGTGAAAAAAATAGGTGGCTTAATATGGCCTAGTGAATTTGTTTGAATTAATCTAAGAGCTTCATTAATTTAATTGACCAAAAAATTTAATATTTGATATTTTCAATTTAGCAAGATAAGAAAGGGAAACATATAAGTGAGAAAAGAGAGAAGGAAAAAAAAAGAAGAAAATGAGGGAAAGAAGAGAAACAATGAGGGAGAAAGGAAAAGAGAAGAAAAGAAAAAGAAAGAAAAAAGGAAAAGAGGGAAGGAAAAAGAAAGGAAGGAAAAAGAAGAAAAAGAAAAAATAAATTGGTGAGTTTTCAAATTTCCCTTAATTGGAATTTTATTATTTTTTTTGTTTAGCATGCTTAGTATATTATTAAAATTTATGTTATTAATGTTAAATTGTAGTTAGAAAATTAGAAATGGATATTGTGTTAATGTGTATATAATGGTTTAAATTGGTGGCGAAAAGAATGGAAGAAAATTATTGTAATATATATATATATATATATATATTATTGTTAGTTATGAACTTGAGACAATGTATTGTTGAATTGAGCTTGAATCTTGGCAAAAAATTGGACTAATTGCGGTTTTTAGTAGACCGAGTTTGTGTGAAATAATTGGGAATGCTTACTTCTTTGTTTTAGGATCATTTCATTAAAATATTAAGGTGTTTGAATTCTGGAAAATTTGGGTACTTGAAGATGCCCAGTGTAGTCGGAAAAGGAATTGGCGAAAAATGGTGATATTCGACTAGTTTTAAAAATTATCTGCCAAAAGTATTTTCTGAAAATTATTATGAAATAATGGAATTGAGTGAATGTGGTGATGAAGGTATTTTAGGGGTAATGAAGTGGTGAAATCAATAAGAAATATGCGAATGTCAATTTTTGGAAATACGAATGTTGTATGGATGTAGTAGGGAGTATGAACGTGTAATTGAAATAAATTGTATTGATTTGATTTTAGGTACATGACATTGACCTAGAAACATACTCGGGGAAATCGAAAATGGAAGTAAGTAAATTGTGCATGTATTTTTACTATTTTTGAAATTATGTGATATTTGAGAATGTTTTGATATTTGGATGAAAATTTGTGAATTTTCAATGTTTTGTATGCCAATATCATATTTATGAAATGAATATGGAAAATGTTGTCAATGTGTGAAATTTATGAATGAAAATGCATTTTTATAGCTTGAGTTGTTAGTTAATGCTTATTCTAACCTAGGTGAGTCTCGTGTCAAATACGAGATTTGCAAGCTAATAAGAATTTTGTTTAACGCATAATGCTTATTTTTGTTTTAATGAAATAAAAAATATTCGCTATGTGCGGAACACATAATTACGTTCTGGATCCGGGTCACCGTGGGTGCAGGTGACACTAACTGACTGAGCCGTTCTAAAAATGTTTGTAATATAAATTAATTTCTGTGTAATTGAAAATTTTAAAAATGTATTGATTTATTTGAGAATTTATTTTTATACCGCATTGGCATGTGAAACTTTCATGATTTACTTACTGAGATTGCATCTCACCGTTTATTGTAAAAAAATTATTTTCAAATAATAACACATAGAAGTGACAAGTGACGCGTGTGAAGTTGGTTAGTCTTAGATGAAATTTTTGGGTACATGTAACTAATAGTGTAGTTCAGTGACGAGGAGTTGTAATGTGTATAATTTTGTATGTATAAGGATTATTGACAAGTATAACATTTGGGATTTATATAAAATGATATAGCATTGTATAGTTAATGTGAGAATGACTTTGTGTTTGAAAGTATGTATGGAAGGGGTGTGACAAAATACATATGCATCTGGGGGGATATTGAGAAAATAGCTTTTCACACACACTAGGCTACTACAAAATTTTAGTTATGCTTTCTGATCTCACTAATGCACCGGCAACCTTATAGAGCATCATGAATGAGGTCTTCAAGGAATTTCTTTATAAATTCATCTTGGTATTTTTTTACGATATTCTTATTTTTAACAAATCTTGGGAGGAGCATTTGTTACATGTTGGTTGTGTGCTACATGTTTTGCAAGCTAACAAGTTTTTTGTCAAGCGTGAAAAATGTCAATTTAGGCAAGAGGAAGTAGGCTACTTAGGTCATTTGATTTCTCATCGTGGGTTAGCCATGGATTCGGAAAAAATTCCCCCTATGTTGACGTGGCCTAAACCAACTAGCTTAAAAGGGTTGTGAGGATTTTTGGGTCTCACCGATTACTAACAAAAATTCATTAATCTCTATAGAATGATCGCCCAACCTTTGAAAAATATGCTCAAATTTTTTTTTTTTAAATGGAGTCTCACCACGTAGCAAGCATTTGAAGAGTTGAAAAGAGCAATGACTTATGGACTCATACTTGCTCTATCGAATTTTTCTCAACCATTTATTGTTGAGTGTGATGCTTCCAAAGTTGGCTTGGGGGCAATTCTTATGTAAGAGGAATGATCGATCGCATTTTTTAGTCAAGCTTTACATGGAAAAAATCTAACATTATTCACGTATGAAAAGGAAATGCTCGCATTGGTCATGGCTATTCAAAAATTCCATCCTTAACTTTTTAGGTGCTAAATTCATTATTCATACGGATTATAAAAGCTTGCAATATCTCTTGAATCAAACAATAACTGTAACATCTGTGATTTCCTTTGTAGATGTATGAGCTTATTTTTGTAAATTTGAAAAATTTAGTAGACATGAAGTGTAGAAATGAGAATTTTATGGTTAACAAGGTTATTTTTGAAATTTTAAATTATGAATTAAAA
>JAXCLQ010071695.1:0-64419 GCA_035584115.1 Cedrela odorata
TTATTTAATAAAAACAAAATCAACAATATATAAATTAAAATTCAAGTTTAAATAGATAAAATAATACTATAAAAATAAAGTTATCAATTAGAATTGCCTTTAGAGTTGGCAAGAATTCATAATGTGTTTTACGTGTCGATATTAAAGAAATACATGCCAGATTCTTCACACATCTTAGAGATACCTCAAGTAGAGTTGAGAGAGAAGTTGAATTATGAAACTTATCCCGTGGGGATAATTGCTCAGAAAGATTGAGTTTTAAGAAGTAAAATCATATCTATGGTAAAAGTGGTGTGGAGTAATGTAAATGTTGATGATACAACTTGGGAGCCTGAATACTCCATGAAACAACAATATCCATATCTATTTCAGTAATAGGTATTAAAATTTTGAAAACAAAATTTCTCTAAGGAGGGTAGAAATTGTAAACTCTATTTTTGTGACTACAGGACTAAATTGAAGACTTTCTAAAGTTTCAAGTAATTTCAAAATTTTTAAAAATAATTGGGAGCCTCAATGATATTTACTAAATCAAAATAAAACACTCTCATTCTTTTCTAGAATGCAGCGTTTTCTTATTTCCTCTTCTCCCGAACACTTCTCTTTCCCATTTCTCCTTCATTTCTTAATTAAATTCCTTAAATTCTAACTAAAATTCTTGCCGATTTTTGTTGTCCAGTGACTACCCAACTTCTTTTCTACGTATTGATGCCACAATTGGACGAAAAACACAAGGATAAACAAAGAAGAAAACTAAAGCTTTGAAACAAATTAGATATTTCCATTTTAAACATCTAATTTGAGCTTCTAAAGACTCTAACAGGTTCTAGGTAAATCCATTAATCTATTTTAAACTAGATTTAATGATTTTGAATAAATTAAAGATTTAGGGTTATTGTTTTCCCGTGGATATATATCAAATTTATGTAGGAAATCAAGCTCTGGGTAATTAATTGGTATAATTAGAAGTATATAGACATTGTATATATATTGAATAACTATTTAGAATAGGCATATTTCGTTTAAAACGAAAATACAGAATATGACATGTAAATACTTCATTTAAGACAAAAATATAGAATTAAGTGGAATTGTGTTAGATATTGGTTAGAAGTGGATTTTAAGCATTTAAGCAAATGTTGGAAATTGATTTAGTAATGCGAAATTGATAATGATACTGGCCATGGGATTTCAATTGTTGGAAATCGGATAAATGGCCCATTAGATTAGCCATCGTGAAGTGTTATGTGTCAACAAAGAACCTATAGCCATGTTTTTTTGTGAACATTATTTTATGCATATACGTATGATTATTTGGGGATGTAGAGTTTACTGAAAATATGTATGTGTGAAACTAGGTTCCAAGAACTCAAGTGAAGTGCCAAGTGGGCTCGAGGAGACGTCGAAGGAGTGGATACCTTCTCTTTTGTTGAGAGTAAATTTATATATACATAATTATATAAATAAAATTGCTTGTGATATCTATATGTATGCATGTGTGTTAAATTATGAAATGAAAATGTTATTGTTGTTTTGTATAATATTGAGAAATGATTTATAAACTGTGATCTTTCGTTAAATTATGTTTTAATATATACATGTATAAAATGACCAAGGAGGCAAAAACTTAGATTTAAGTTTGTAAACATAGTTTGAATATGTTAAGGGCGGGGAGGCCGAGTTTTGATTTTCATAGGTTTATTATTAATTTGAAAATGAAATGTTTTTAATGCATATATATTGGTGATGTGAGCCGTTAAGGTTTGGATGTTATAGGGCAGGCTTATAGACTCTCTTGATACATTATGGATTTAGAGGGTACATCATGAGGAGATTATCACAAGAGGACCCCAGGGTCGGCGCATGACATATTTGGAATTTGAAAATGATTTGTAACTTAAATGGTAATGTAAATATTTATTGTTTTGTTCAACCCGATTAGAAAATGGTGTCTATAGTATTTTTTATTATTTGATACTTGTTGTAGATAAATTGATGAGATCAATTCTTTGATAATGATTTCATAGATAAGAATTTCTAATTATGTACTATTTTCAAGTTTTAATAATTTACTGTAAAATCTTACATGCTCTCTTGATACATTCTGAGTGTGTAGAGTGTATCATGATGGTCTATGGAGATTATCACGAGCGAACCCCAAATTCAGGGTGTGATAGTTTGAAACTCACTCCAATTTTTTTTATTAGATTTTGAATTATAAGTGGTATAATTTAACATTTTTAAAATATTGAATAATATTGAAATATATGTTAGAGATTAAAATATTATATTTTTAATTTATAATTATTAATATAAAATAATTTAATTTAATATTAAATATATATATATATAAATATATGATTGATTGATAAATATAAATTTATAAATTAAATATCTTAAATGTTATGTTTCTAAAATTGAAAAAAAATATAAAAGTTATTAATAGAATCTAACAAAAGTTATTTGTCACACCTTAAACTTGAAGTCCACTTGTAACAATTGTCACAAATCCTCATGATACATCCTATATACTCATAATATATCAAGAAAGTCTATAAGGCTTTTTTTTTTCCTGTTTATCATAAAAAAAAACCTTAAAATAGTTTATAAATTAATAACTCTCATCCATAGAATCATTATCTATATTTGATTATCTATGATCAAATCATTCAAAGCATATAACTAATAATTACAACATCATCATTGTAGAAACTATTCCCAGTTGGATTGAACGTACATAAATATTTACAAATACATTTCATTATTCAAAATAAAACTATCCAGTAAGACAAAAATGCATAAGTGAGTCAAAGATAAAACCTACCCAGAACACCGAAGGCTCTTTATAGCTACCATTAACCAGATTAATATTAAGGTGCCTAACCTAAAAACTGAAATGGGTGAGGGATAAATATACGAATATACTCAGTGAGTAAATATATACACACATATAAACAAACATGCATTATGCATTTCTAAAATTCAAATATTAAGATTTACTTTATAATATACTCACAAGTATATATACATATTCATTTAATCCAAAACTAGAAAATAGTTTATAGGTCTGTATATAGTTTTAAATAACCAAATCGCGCTGGCCATAATTTATCGACCGTTACTTTAGCCGAAGTAACTTCGACACCATTAATGAGTCTTTCATGCATAAAATCATATGCAATGAGTTCTTATCAAACAGAAAACTATTTCTCATACTTTATAAAAATTATTTATTTTCTGTAAAACATGCATTTATAAAATCACGCCAGTCTTACTGATGATGACATCAAGCAGTCATTCGGTGACACGAGTAATTATCCTCGTAATATCTGTCAAATCTAAAATAATACTATCAAGCTACCAAGACTTTTCATAGGTATCTATATATCCGTACATCCATGTCCAACACACAGTGGGCTTACTATAGACATTCTCCCTTATACCAGCTCAACTATGGCTTTATTCATCTATGCAGTCTCTTAATAGGTTTGTCTATAGGCTATCTCTCTGTAACTAGAGTAAATAAACAAGCCCACTAGCCATACATCAATATCCGGCCTACCGTTCTCATCGTCAATATACATACATAAATTAAATCAATTTCAAATCAATGATACAATCATATAAATTAAATCATACCTCTAAAGCTATTTTAGCATGTATATTAAATCAATTTTCAATAGTAGACCAAATAAACAATTTATCCCAATATCAATGTAAAATACATATAAACATATTCATTTCAAATTTCATTTAATACAAAAATCACTTGTCTAGCACACCAACATACATATATGTATAATGTTATCCCAATTGGCAATACCCAAAAGGGAGATGAATTGAGTTATTTAAAAATTTAATGCTTAAAAAATGAATGTAATTATCAATGTTGTGCAATAAATAAAATAGTAGAGAGAGATTGCAAACACATAATTTATAGTGGTTTGACAAGATCGATCTACGTCCATTCTCTCGGTTTTGGCTCACTAACGAGGTTTAACTATCTCTTTATTTCTACAGGTCTAGTGAATACAACTCTTTCTTATGGTGAAGGGGAACCGTATATTTTCTTATTTTTGGGTAAAGAGTAACCCAATACAATCTTCTTTTAATCCGAGTAAAGATGAACCTATAATAATTAGATATCTCAATAAGCTCGTACAAATAATTTGCTCGTACAAATAATTTGCTCTCACAAAGAAAGTACAAATAACGATTATAATAGAGAGATAAAGTATATTCACGTTAAGAAATCAAGAGGAATTTTCAATGATTTACCAAATGTGCTTTGTTAATTCTTCTTGTCTTGAAATCTTCTATTTATACTCATTCTTCTTGTGAAGACCCTTGCATCTAGCAGCTTCATTTGGCACAATTAATACTCGCCATAAATACTGAAGAAGTTACTATTAAGCTTTATAAATGCCAGGTAGTATCAATCTGTTCAGCTAAAGTATTGATCCATTCATGCCAAATTTAAATATGGATTTGTCTTCAATCCCGAGTATCTATCTTTTCTTCTTCATGTATCAATCTGGTCGAGTTCATAGATAATTCTGAAGTTTCTGACTTTAATATGTCAATCCATTATTTAGATGTATCGATTTGGTTTGGCTTGTAATTATTTTTAAACTTTTGGGTTTACAATGTATTGATCTCTTCAGAATACATATCGATCTAGTTTGTCTTGTAATTATTTTCCAACTCTCGGGTCTATAACGTATCAATCTCTTCATCTCACATATCGATCTGATTCACCTCGTAATTATTTTTCAGCTCTCAGGTCTACAACATATCAATCTTGTAGGCTCTAAATATCGATCATCTCTACATGTATTGATTCGAATAATTTAGGTATCGATCTGGTTCACTTGGTAAATATTTATGAACTCTCGGACTTGCAAAGATATCAACCTTTTGAACTCTAAATATCGATCTTTTTCAAGTGTATTGATCTGTGAGGTTAGGATATCAATCCGTTTTATGAAAAGGTCAATCCTTTAACTCAAAGTATCGATCCCGTTAAGCTTTAAGACATAGTTATAAAAAAAAAAAAAGTTTAGTCTACTTGAAAGTTTAATCACATATAATTTTTTTGAATCTTAACACAATCAAATGTATTTTATTTTTCACAAATTAAATTGACATTACAACAAATTTATTCATCATCAAAAACACAAAGTTACAAGTCATGATATCATCAATTTCAAATCAAAAATATAAACATGATATCATCATCATATAACATACATATAAATACATATCTATATATGTAATAATTTACTTGCAACAAGGAGAGAATAACCACTCCCACTAATAGTCCTCATACTTAATAGGTCCTTCCCCCCGAGTTGTCGAAGCCTAATACCACACATGCATATAATCATGAACTTCATGATTCAAATGATTAACATAAATGCACTAAATCAAACATATGATTGTCTAACACAATCTATCATTTCTTATGCGAAAATTAATGAAAATCTCAAATGAACTGTAAATCCCTAAGTTTCAACATGTTAAAAATCTCAAAATCAAACATATAACTGTTTAATAATGTAAACCTTGTTATTCAAATATATGGGTAAAATAGTCATTTAATAACATGCATTATCACACATACATGATTTAAGATTTATTTGACACATTAACGAGATTTAAGAGAACTTAAGTTAGCTTAATGAATAATTAATATGGACTTTGTAGTATTTTTTCAAAATCTGAAAAGTGATCAAACTGAAAGGTTTTCAGGGACCAAATTGCAAGAATTTTAAATAGTAAAAAATCAATTACTGTAGTAGGGATATTATAGCAAGTTACTGTAGTAATTCGATTAACTGGATTGCAAAATCGGTCAACAGGCAAAATGTGTGTTTTGGTGACACGGTAGTACTGTAGCGGCACTGTTTATGACATTATTCATGATACTATTTAAGGTATTGTAGCAATCCGATCAACTGTTTTTGAAGAAGGTCGACCGGTTTGTTGCAAAAATTTGTATTTTTGAGGGATTTTTCAAAGATTTTAAGGGCTTTTATAGTCTTTCTATATTTTATCTATATAAGCACAAGCCCTCAATTGTTCTCTTCATTTCTTCACTCTCTAAAAATGCAAAATTATCTTCTCTCTCATTAAAAATACTCCCTCTCACTCTCTCTATATTTCTCTTCGATTTCTCCAAATTCCTTCGGTTTTCTTGCAAATTCAGTCACCAAATGACTCCCCAACTTCTCTTCTTTGTATTGGTACCATATTTGGGCTAGAAAAGGCAAGAATTAGCAAAGGAGAAAAATGGGTTTTGAATTAAATTTAAGGGTTTCGCATTTGAACGAATAATTGAGGTTCTTAAGGACTTGAACAAATTTTCGATAAGTCTATTAACTCAATATAAGCATGATTTTAAGATTTTGAGTATATTGAAATTTGAAGGTTACTGTTCATCCGAATTTACATGTATTTTCGAATAGGAAACATAGAATTATGTTGAATGGTGATAATTGGAAGAATATGACATTGAATATATGTTAATTGTCATTTAGAATAATTATATCTCTATTTGACGAAAATATAAATTTGTAGAGAATTTTGATAAATGGAAGTTTGTGATGACTTATTTGTATTAAATATTGTTGATGATATGTATAGTTATCTTAAACGAAAATATAAATTAGGAATAATTACGGCCATGAGATTCCTTTGTTGGGAATCGAATAAATGGTCATTGAAAAGCCTTATAATGTAAAATATGTCAAACCAATGAATGGTGGACATATTATTCACGAATATTGCATGTAGTATATAATTGTTAATTAATTGGAATATTAAGATTTATCATATTACGCATGTGTGATATTAGGTGTCGAACACCCGATAGTGAAACTTAGTGGGCACGAAGAGTAATTGAAAGAGTAGTAACCCTCTGTTAATAGTGAGTGGATAAATCTTTCGTGATTTACATTCTTTTAAAACTGCTTTATAAGACTTACTGTTTTACAAAGTAAGAAATAGTTTTTAATCTTGTTATTTTACAATATACATGGATGACCTATGGATTGAATAAACATGTAATTGGGCATGAGACCAAGTTCAATATTGAAAATGCAAGCTTTACACTGTTGTTGAAAATGAAATGATAACAAATGTTTGTGTACATGGATTACATGTATATTGGTGATATGGCCGAAAAGGCCAGAATTGTATGTGACTGTAGGTACAGGGTAGTAGCTTAGGGACGGACTTATAAAAGGCCGTCTAGGTGAGTGCACCGCAGGTGGGGCAGTTATATAGATGGATGATGATATGAAGTTGCCTACTTGTGGGATTGTCGAAGACAGTCATAAGTATCACCACATGACTGCTCGAGGCCAATATTAGTGGTGAGCTAGTTTTGAAAATTAACTTGCATTATTTATCATAAAAAGAACTATTTTTATCAAATGAGCATTGTTTTCCATATATAAAGCTCATTGACAGTCTTGGGGTTACCACGGCCAAGGTAACTAACGAGAAAAGGAGTCAGCCCATTGATTTTAAATAACAGGCTATGGTTTGTTAAAATAAATTATTTTAAAAGTATCTACGATTATTTTCTTAAAAATACATTTTTTTTCCGCTCACGAAGTATATCCCCATATACTCACCCCTTCACCTTTCAGTTTCAGGAAATCAAGTGTAGCTAAAAATGATAATTGGTGGTGGTGATCAATTAAAGGCATAAGTCTCTCTAGTACCATTCTCTTCCTCGACTCACAAACTATTTAGATTAATCCACTGGGTATATTTTAAGAAACTGTTGTATGTATTTACTTATGAATGGAAAATATTGTATTTTATTGAATTCCCTGTAATAATTGTAAATTAAATATATTTTTCCTTGTAAAATAATTGGAATATATCTTGGAGAGACAAGTTTGTTTCAATAATTTATACAGGGGACAAGTATCTAAGTATCCTTACAAGCCTAAGAGACATGTTCAAAGGTTAAGAATGTGTCTCGAGGGTCTATAGCAGTTGTCACATGTAAACTCCACTGGCAGGGGCCTGACAAATAAACTTATCAATAACTTGTAGAAGTCTGTAAAATCCTTTAATCGTTGATTAAACGGAAAACCACGAAACCTCGTTGAAATCCTAACTTTCTTCCTTACTTCCTTTTGCTGTTTCTAGTCTAAAATGGTACCAAATCGAAGAAGAAAAGATAAGCAATTGATTGACAATAGAAATTTGAAAGAAAACGTAAATGATTTGAAGAGATCTTGATAGATAAAGAGAGATAGAGAGAGACGAATGAAGAACACTAGGGAGTCGATGTTAGAGATATGCCTTAGAACCAATCGTGTTATATGGCTTAGAGATATCATCCTTATATATATATATATAACTTTGTAATTAATTTTAAATTAGTTTACGATTAATAAAATGGCATTCATATCATTTTACATATTCAGTTACGTATATATATAAATATAAATATAAATATTATATATAAAATGCAGAATGAGATACCATGATGTATTATGATGTCAGGACTCTATCTGCAAGGAGTTGTAGGTATGAGTATAGAATCTGATTTAAATACATTCAAATCAGTTCCTGATTAAGTTATTGTCATATGGGAGTATGACATTGCATGACTAGTATGTTTAATGCTACCAAGGATTAGTATTTGATGCTAATAGTTAGGTGATGAGTCTCATGTCATAATAGCATAAACATGAGTACTACGGTGGATAACGTGTTACTGAACGTGACCAAATGTGTCGAATTACATGGGTGATTATCCACGATCAATGATACGTCATACAGCCGTACTAGTGTACCATTGGTCCTTTGATCTGAGGTGTCACAGCTGCCCTCTACATTGAGGCATATTGTTCACTTGTGTATATCGCATCGAGCTAGCCATGCCTGGTAAAAGAAGCTTGTTGGCAATGTGTTCTTGGTGTATGAGGACAGGTGATGACCAAGATGGAATTTACTGACTTAGATATTTGAGCTTGAGATCCTAGGTGGGGATATCATACATGAGAAATGAAATCTCTAGCCAGAGTACGTGTTTCCGAAAAAGTGTTTTCAGATGCATGATTTCCCATATATGATTCGAGACCTTATTCCTAAGATTGAGTTAGGGGTTTGACGATTCCATAACCCGCACTCGATTAGGAGTCGACAACATAAAAACTCTACTACATGGACGTACGACTATATGGATTCATTAGTGTATGGAGGTTGTGGCATCTTACTAGAGGTTGCATATAATCATTGGGAACTTTGGTTACAAAGAGTTGTACTAAAATGATACGAAGGAGTTTGTGATCACCCATGTCCAGTTCGTAGTGAACCCAATGGGTCACACACATAGTCGGTTACTTGATGATAATAGCTATTATACAGATATTGATCGAGTAGGAATTTGATTCTTTATTATAAAGTATAAATTTCCTAGCTTTGATGCACTAGCACGCGTATGCGTGGGAAATATTTTGATTTAATTATGGGATACCGTAAATATAACTTACGGGTATTATGATATTGATATATAGATATTATATTTAATATGATTAATGTAATCATAAAATATAAATATCAATTATATTAATATAATAATAAATATCTTAATATTAATTGTTAATATATATATGTATATATTATTAGAGTAATAATATATATATATATATTAGATATTTATTAATGAATGTATATATATATATATGATTAATTCTCTCTCTCTTTATTAATATAAATATATATATGTGTGTGTTAATTTGATTAATGTATATATATATATATTATATTAATAATGTATTAATGTATTAATATATATGTGTATTATTGTAATACATGCAATTGATTAAGAGTAATCAATGCAAGCCACCGACCTAAACAATGACTCATGTTTTTACATTGAATTCATTATGATGATTTGTTAAATACAAGTGAGCAATGGCATAGGTGGCGTCGGTGGAAGTTTATCAAAATTGGATTTGATAAACATTAGGCTTAAGTGTGTTAAGCCTTATATATATACAGAATACGTAATGCCATTCTTGTTCTTCTATGTTTTCTTTTCTTTTTCTGTTGCGTGGAAAAAACAGGGAGTGTTTTTTTCTTCTTTGTTTTTGGAAAAATCGAGTATCTTCTTCTTCTTCAACCGTGAGCTTGCTTAGTGAAGCAAGCTTAGGTATGCTTAGTTGTGAACTAGAGTAAAACAGAAGAGAGAAGTAAGCTTAGGTTGTGCTTGGTTGTAAACTAGAGAAAAAACTGAAGATAGAGAAGAGAGCATCTAAAGAGAGAAAGTTTGGTAAGCTTGTTAAAGCTCAAACTAAAGCTTGAAGATACCAAATAAGCCGAAACTAGCATCAGCACTCCGACTTGTGAACCACTTGAGGAAGCAAACTAGTTGCTGTTCCGGATTGCAAAATCAAGAAGTGAGTCATCTCATTTAATGTTTAAAATTGTTTTGAAAGCCAAAACATGCATGTGTGCATGTCCAGATCAGTTTGGAGCCTATTCTGCAGGTCCATAAAGATGGTCATGGTTCCACTGCGTCGTACTTCCGCTGCTCATGAAAATAAAGCATGCTTGGGTTACCTTTCCATTCAAGTGGTATCAAAGCCATTTAGATATTTGCATGCCTGTGTGTTTTAGTTTCTAGTTTTAAGAAGTTGATATTTGTTCATATGTATGTTGGTTGTGGTTTGGAAGTTGAATGAAGATTGTTTTGAAGTGTTTTGGAACACTAGAATAGGTTGAAAGAAACAGAGCATCGTTTTGATGCACTGAGTATCGTGCTCTTTAAAATGTATAAATACTTGATGCATAGAAACGACACATGATGCTCAAAGTATCGACCTGTTTAGTTTGAGTATGGATATTTGCATGCAGTTGAGATCTAAACAAATGAGGAAGAATCGACACTTGTGTTTAAATCGGAACAATGGGAGAGACACCATGCAGGAACAGTATCGACCTGTATACTATTCACAAGTTACTGTTCTTGTCACTGTTAATTAAAAAAAAAGAGTAATAAATTTTCACTCCATTCAGGAACAATTTATTTTTTATTTTTTTCCTCCATTCACATATAATCACAAAATATCGAGATATTTTTATAGCCACAACTTATACAAGTACTATTTTAAATAATAAATTTTCTGTTACCGAAAATTTTGATTTATTGAAATTAAATATTTTTACTTGAAATTATTTTAATTGAATAGAAAAATAAATACTTCGAATTAAAATTAAAATGAATAGTAATTCTAATTAAATTTTGATTTAACGTAGAATTAATAGAATTCTAGTAGTATTATCAATATGAACATAAAATCAACAAATTGATATTATATCAATTAAATCTCTCTCCGATAAATTAATTGTTAATTTATTTAATTTGAACAATAAGTAATGTAGAGAATTTGAAATTAATATCATTGGATGATATATATATATATATATATATTAAATTTCATTCCTAAACAATATAAGATATATACATATTGATGTATACATTAAATAAGACCTAAAATTAAAATCTCCCTATTAAAAATATTAGGTTCAATTATTCCAATATAGTTAAATATGTTGTAGACATCTTAGATGGAGTAACCCAATATCTGTTAGGTGAGGGTCCTCACGGGGTGTCATAGTCTATTTGACCTGTTTCTTAATTAGAGGGTCTTTGGCTTTCAATATCTGTTAAGTGAGGGGTTTGATTTCCACTCCTCTTCAAGAAAAGGCATTGGGTCTAGCCTAACTAGGATGAAGTGCCAATATATGTTAAGTGAGGTGTCTTCTCCTAGAGGTAGATTGATCATGTCTTGTAAAGAGTTACAAACAGAAATGAGTTTCTGACTTGTTGAGCTTACTTGACCAATATTTGTTATATGAGTTTGGTGAGTTTGATGAGAATATGATCACTCACAAAAACCTGTAAAGGGTTATAGTTTTCTCATTATGGGAATATGGGATGTAATTGAAGTAGTGAAAGTACTATTTGGTTTAAAGTCCATAACTAAATAATATGATATATGTTGTAATATATTCTGGTATATTTTTCGTTTTCTACAAATCTCTTTTCTAATGGAATAATAATGAGTAACCCTCTTCTCAAAATCCTTGATACCCATAGACTTACCAGGTCTAATTTCAAGGTTTGGTATCAGAATTTTAGAATTATTCTAGATTTAAAGAAAATTGGCTATGTTCTTCAAGAGTCTATGCCCAGATCCCTTCTAGAGGAGGCTACACGAGAGAGATACCTTATAAAATTGAAGGATGATGATCTCAAGGTAAGATCATATATGCTGGCGTTTATGAGTGATGACTTGCAAACTCAGCATAAGGACATGCAGGATGCCTCATCGATCTATAGTTCTTTAGTGGATTTGTTTGGGGAAAATTCTAGTTACAAGCGATGCGAGTTGTCCATTGCTTTGTTTGGCATGAGGCTTAATCCGAGAGTACCTCAAGAGTCTCATCATATGAAGATGATAAACCTTATAGGTCAGTTGGCCTCTTTGAGGTTTTCTATGGATTTCGAGTTATAGACGGATTTGATCCTTTAGTCACTCCCGTCTAGCTTTGACCAGTTTACCAATTATCATATGAACAAACTAGAGCATACTCTTCCTGAACTTATGAATGAAATCGTTTCATTTTATAAGAGATTCTTAAAAGGTAAAGAGAATGAGACTGTTCTTGCTGCGGTGTCTTATGGTAAGACATCGGAGAGTAAAAGCAAGAAGTCCTCTAGGGTTAGACCCTAAGGAGGATTCTCTAAGAAAATGAAGAAGGGTAAGGGCAAACAAGTTGCCAGTAGTCAAGTCAATGATGAGTGTCATCATTGCAAGAAGATAGGGCATTGGAAGAGAAACTGTCCTATTTATTTGGAAAGTCTGAGACATAGAAAGGTGCAAGTTACGATTTCTTGTCATGTTATAGAAAATGAATTAAATGTTAGTTCATATTTAAATAGCTGGATAATTGATTTAGTTGCCACTTCTCATATTTGTATGTCGTTACAAGACCTTCACAGTAAGCAGTTGTTGGAGGAGAGTGCAGTGATATTAAAGATGATAAATGGAGCAACAGTTGCTGCCACTTACTCAGGGATTTGCAGAATTATTCGGCTTTTGGGTTATGTTTTGTATTGTACAAAACTATATATTTTGATACTGCTAATTGAAACATTTTGTCTATCCATCAAATGTGTAAACAGGGTTACACTTTTATGTTTGATGGGTGTAAATGTTGTATTTATTTGAGAAATAAATTGATTTGCAATGGCTTGAATGTAAATGGTTTATATGTTATTGAGACTAATGAAATTGACATGACTAATACTAGTAATAAGAAACGATCTAGAAATGAACTTAATTTAAAACTTATATGGCATTATAGATTAGGTTATATTATAGATAAGAGGATTATGAAGATGGGTAAAGATGGATTGATAAGTCCATTAGATTCTAAACCTTACCCAACTTGTGAATCTTGTCTTCAAGGTAAGATGACCAAATCGCCTTTTATTAGACAAAGGAATAGAGCCAATGAAGTTCTTGAATTGATACATACTAATGTATATGGTCCATTTAGTGAAATGGCCAGAAGAAGTTTCTCATACTTCATAACCTTTACTAATGATCACTCACGGTATAGTTATGTGCACTTATTGAAGTACAAATCTAAATTTTTTGAAAAATTCAAAGAGTTCAAAGCTGAAGTAGAGAAATAAATAGGAAAGAGTATTAAGATTATATGATTTGATCGTGGAGGTGAATACTTAAGTACTGAATTTCTAGAATTTCTTAAGATTAATAGTATAATTTCTTAGCTTACACCTCCTTATACACCACAGCATAATGGTGTATTAGAAAGGAGGAATCGTACTTTATTAAATATAGTATAATTTATGATAAGCTTCACGGATTTACCTACATATCTTTAGGGATATGCCCTATATACCGTAATATACATCTTGAACAAGACTCCATCGAAAGCAGTTCCCAATACACCGTATGAGATATGACATGGCTTCCCATGTCATATGAAACCTTGGGGATATCCAACTTATGTTAAAGTAGTTAACACTAGGAAGCTGGATGCTAAGTCTAAGAGATGATGATTTATAGGATATTCTAAAGATAGTTTAGGATATTATTTCTACTTTCATTCTTATCGAAGAATTTTGATCAATAGACATGCTAAGTTCCTCGAGAATGAGTTCATTGAGGACGGTGGTGTAGGTAGAAAGATTAAGCTTTCAGAGGAGTCTGGAAAGCTTGATGATGATCAACCTCAAATGGATGAGCATGTTAATGCAATGAACCAATTCATAATGATCTAGTTCGATCTGATCCTCAGTTTTCTATAGACCAAAATCTTATTAAATCTACTAGGATATCATGCCCTCCTTAAAGATATTATTTTCTTTATGAAAATAATTTTAAATCATTTATGATAAGAGAAGATATATAGAGGGAAGATCCTAGAACCTATAAAGAAGCGATATTAGATATCGATTCAAGAAGATGGCTTGAGGCCATGAAATCCAAAATGGAATCCATGTATGCTAATCAGGTGTGATCAATTGTTGATCTATCGGAGGGAATTGTTCCTAACGGTTGTAAATGGTTTTACAAACAAAAATTAGGCAAAGATGAAAAAATAGAGACTTTTAAAGCTAGGTTGGTGGCAAAGGGTTATAATCAGAAATAAGGTATTGATTTTGATGAAACATTTTCGCCTGTAGCCATGCTTAAGTCCATTCAGATATTACTTGCTATTACAGCTTATTATGACTATAAGATATGGCAAATGGATATGAAGACAGCCTTCCTTAATGGTTTCATTGAGGAGGCCATACACATACAACAGCCAGTTGGGTTTGTCACATTTAATGATAGTCATAAGGTATGTAAATTGCATAGATCCATTTATGGATTAAACCAAGCTTTTAAAAGTTTGAATATATAATTCGATGATGCAGTTAAATTGTTTTGCTTCATTAAGAATATTGATGAACCTTGTGTTTACAGAAAAGACAATAATAATGCCATCACATTCCTTATATTATATGTAGATGACATACTACTCATAAGAAACGATGTGGGCATGTTATCTGAGGCTAAATTGTGGTTATCTAATGTTTTCTCCATGAAAAATCTAGGAGAAACGACCTTCATTTTGGGTATTTGGATCTATAGAGATAGAGCGAAATGAATGATAGGTCTTTCCCAGAGTTTATACATAAATAAAGTACTGAAAAGGTTCAATATGGATAGCTCTAAGAAAGGGTTCTCACCTTGCAGTCATGGTGTCTATCTCTCTCGAGAAATGGGACCTAAGACTGAGGCTAAACGCAAGCATATGTAGAAGATTCCTTATGCTTCAGTAATAGGTAGTCTTATGTACATTATGCTATGTACTAGACCTGATATAGCATATGCTGTGAGTATTACAAGTCAATACCAGGCTAATTCAAGAGAAAAACATTAGACTGCGGTCAAACGAGCCTTAAAGTACTTGAGAAGAACTAAAGACTTGGTTTTCACTTATAAGGGAGGTAATGAGTTAAAACTTGAGGGTTACACAGATTCTGATTTCTAATCAGATGTAGATGATAAAAAGTCTATCTTTGCATTTGTCTTCATATGTAATGAAGGTGTTGTCTGTTAGAAGAGTTTCAAGTAGACTACCACAGCTGACTCTACTACAGAAGCTGAGTATATCGCTACTTTTGAAGCTGCGAAAAAGGTTATCTAGATCTGTAAATTTGTTACAGAACTCAAAGTTATTCCTTCTATAATTGATTCAGTAACTTTGTATTATGATAATAATGGAGTTATAGCTCAGGCTAAGGAACTGAAGTTTCACCAAAAGTCTAAACATATTAAAAGGAAATACCACTTGATCAGAGAGTTTATGTCAAATAAACAAATTGTTGTGCAGAATATGCCATCCGCGGATAACGTGGCGGACCCGCTGACTAAGCCGATGACACAGTAGTAACTGGATCACTACCTAAAGAGGATGGATATTGGATACCATAGTGATTGGCTCTAGTGCAAGTGGGAGTTTGTTGGAGATATGCCCTAGAACCAATCGTGTTATACGGTTTAGAGATATCTTTCTTATGTATATATAACTTCGTAATTAATTATAAATTAGTTTACGATTAATTAAATGACATTTATATCATTTTGTAAATTCAGTTGCATATATATATATAAACATAAATATTATATATAAAATGCAAAATGAGATCTTGTGATGTATTATGACATCAAAACTCTATCTGCAAGGAGTTGTAGATATGAGTATAGAGTATGATTTAAATACATCTGAATCAGTTCTCGGTTGAGTTATTGTCATATAGGAGTATGACATTGCATGACTGGCATGTTTGATGCTGCTAAGGATTAGTATTTGATGCTAATAGTTGGGTGACGAGTCTCATGTCACAAGAGCATAAACATAAGTAATACGTTGGAGAACGTATTACTGAATATGACCAAACGTAACGATTACATGGGTGATTATCTACAGTCAATGATACGTTACACAGCCATACTAGTGTACCATTGGTCCTTTAACCTGAGGTGTCACAACTACCTTCTACATTGAGGTATATCGTTCACTTATGTATATCGCACCGGACTAGCCACGCCTAGTGAAAGAAGCTTACTAGCAATGTGTTCTTAGTGTATGAAGACAAGTAATGACCAAGATGGAATCTGCTGGCTTAGATATTTGAGCTTAAGATCCTAGGTGGGGATGTTATACATGGGAAATGAAATCTCTGGCCAGAGTATGTGTTTTCGAAAAGGTGTTTTCAGATATATGATTCGAGACCTTGTTTCTAAGATTGAGTTAAGGGTTTGACAATTCCATAAACAGCACTCGATTGAGAGTCGATAGTAGAAGGACTATACTACATGAACGTACAACTATATGGATTCATTAGTGTCTTGGAGTTATGGCATCTTGCTAGAGGTTTCGCATAATCATTGAGAACTTTGGTTACAAAAAGTTGTACCAAAGTTATACGAAAGAGTTCGTGATCATCCATGTTCAGTTCAAAATGAACCTAGGGGGTCACACATATAGTCGGTTACTTGATAATGATGACTATTGCTACTATCAATAATCATTAATTTGTTAATGATATTGTACAGATATTGCTCGAGTAGCAATTTAATTCTTTATTATAAATAATAAATTTCTTAGTTTTAACACGCTAGTATGCGTATGCGTGAGAAAAGTTTCAGTTTAATTATGGGATATCGTAAATATGATTTACGGGTATTATGATATTGATATATGGATATTATATTTAATATGATTACTGTAATCATAACATATAAATATCAATTATACTAATATAATAATAAGTATATTAATATTAATTGTTAATATATATATATGTATATATTATTAGAGTAATAATATATATATATATTAGATATTTATTAATGAATGTATATATTTATATATATATATATATTAAAGTAATATATATGTATATATATGTATATATATATGATTAATTCTCTCTCTCTCTCTTTATTAATATAAATATATATGTGTTAATTTGATTAATGTATATATATATATTATATTAATAATGTATTAATGTATTAATGTATATGTGTATTATTGTAATATGCAATTGATTAAGAGTAATCAATGCAAGCCACTGACCTAAATAATGACTAATGTTTTTACATTGAATTTATTATGACGATTTGTTAAATGCAAGTGGGCATTGACATAGGTGGCGTCGATGCAAGTTTATAAAAATTGGATTGGATAAACATTAGGCTTAAATGTGTTAAGGCCTATATATATACAAAATACGTAATGCCATTCTTGTTCTTCTCTGTTTTTTTTTTTTTTTTTTGGAAAAAACCGAAAGTGTTTTCTTCTTCTCTGTTTTTGGAAAAACCGAGTGTTTTCTTCTTCTTCAGCCGTGAGCTTGCTTAGTGAAGCAAGCTTAGGTGTGCTTGGTTGTGGACTAGAGCAAAACAGAAGAGAAAAACAAGCTTAAGTTGTGCTTAGTTGTGAGCCAGAGTAAAAACCAAAGAGAGAGAAAAGAGCATCTATAAAGAGAAAGTTTGGTAAACTTGTTGAAGCTCAAACCAAAGTTTAAAGATCCCAAATAAGCCGAAACTGACATCAGCACTATGACGTGTGGACCACCTAAGGAAGCAAGCTGGTTGCTATTCTGGATTGCAGAATCAAAAAGTGAGTCATCTCATTTTTCCTTTAATGTTTAAAATTGTTTTGAAAGCCAAAACATGCATGTGTGCATGTCCAAATCAGTTTGGGGCCTATTCCGTAGGTCCATGAAGATGGTCATGGTTCCTCTGAGACAGTTCCACACCCGAAAATCGATTCCGTGCGTCGCGCTTTTGCTGCTCACAAAAACAGAGCATGCTCGAGTCACTGTTCTATTCAGTTGAATCCACCTCTTAGGTATATATAGAAACAGGCGAAAAGACCAAAATATTCTTAAAAAATTTAGAAATTTTGAAACTTTTTGCCAAATTTTACCCAGATTTGCCCAATGTATTGATACATTTAGATTAGATATCAATCCCTTTGGATAGGGTATTGATCTGTTCATTAAAATTCAATTTTGAAAATTTCTTCAATACCAAGTATCGATACATTTGTCTTCATGTATCAATCCCTTTAAAATGTATTGATACCTTTGATAAAGGTACCAATCTGGTTCAACTTATAAATATTTTCGAACTCTCTGACTTGCAATATATCGATACATTTGAACTCTCTGTCTTACAATATATTAATAACTTTTATGAAGGTATCGATTTGATCGACTTGTAATTTCTTCCCAAGTCTCTGTCTTTACAAAGTATCGATCATTTCTTTGTAAGTATTGATCTGTTTGGCTTAAACACACAATTCTCATAAAACTTTTTATGCTAAAACCAAATATTTTATAGAATTAATTTTATTTTCTTTCTAAGGGCTTCGCCTTCTACTCCCCCGCAAGGGGCGCTACCCTTTGATTTCACTTGTTAATCTGTTAGTGAGATTGTAGTATGCATAGGACGACACACAGAAATCTAATTCATATTGAACTCAAAATACTCAATACACTCATTCTATAAAACTAATGTAAGTTCAACTAAGCATCGATAATGTGTCAACTATCCATAGACAATGCATGTCCGAAAAGGAAAGTCATTCAATGACTTTTAATCCTACGTTCGGAGAACAGGGTTTACACACCAAGCTCTTTAAAATTCTTTTCTTAAAAAACATAAAATAAAATCTCATATAAATCTCGTATATTTATAGCTTAGGCTTCCTTCTTGATTAACAATTTTAATACTTATAATCAATATTTATAAATCTTTATTAAAAATAAAAACCCAAAATAGGTCCGAAATTAAAAGCCACTTAATGCAATTCAAGAATATAACTAAGATAACTCATTTCACAAAAATCACAAAATTTATACTTAATACAATCACATAAAATCATAACAATAGTCCTAAATATTTCTCTAACATTTTTTAAATTATAAATAATCATAAAAAATATATATTTAATAAAACAAATATACATTTCATGATCCAATTTCAAGTATCAACATCTTGTTTCCCACCTAAGATCTGCATTACATTCTTAAAAGAGACTTTACTATACTCTCACAATGATAATAAATCAAATAGTCATTTTTTTGGGTTTACATTATTGTAATGTATAATGTTTCTCAATTAATTCTCAAATATACAAGAATTATCATATTTTTAAATTTATTGGATATGTGCAATAAATTAACACATAATATATATATATATATATATGTTTATTAAACTAAATTAAATTAATATCAAAAATTGAAAAAGGGCTTTCAATAATACTTCCTTTTAATTTTCTAAATCTCAAGGGAGATATGTGAAAAATAGTAATAATATATAAAATTTATACATGCACAAAGTTATTTTAGTTATTTTATTATTTTAGTTAGTCAACTAATGATCAAATATAATGATATTATTGTTACGGGATACTATCTATTGATTTTGAAAAAACTTACATCCATATGTGATTTTGTCAAATCTTGAAAAAGGTAAATGAAAATACCCCATTTAAAATTTTATTTTAAAGGAGGATAGAAATTTTTAATTATATGTTTTAAGGGTTGATGAATTAACATGTATCATTAAATTCCATAAATTAATAAATATGAAATTTTTTACTTATAGCTTTTATTTATATAATAAATATTAAATAATAATAATAAAATAATTTGGTTATCTAATTATATTATAAAGGTAGATTTTAATTCTTTTTCTGAAATTTGAATCAATCTTTATTTATAACTCAAAATGATATGTTTGTATTTTATTCATAAAATTTGAATACAAATGTTTGAAAACTAATAAGTTATTTTATGGGTTGAGAATAAATAAAAATATATAGTGAGCTATTTGTTTTTTCTTTTAATTATTGAATAGTTTGGTTGAATTTAATTAATTTAAATTACTAAGTTTTTATTGACTCAGTAGGATTTTTTTATTAAAAAAAAAAAATTATCTATAAACAAAAGGCCAATTTTTGTTGTTTTTTTTTTCTTCTTAATGTAAAATGTCTAAATGACTTTACTAAATTTTATTCTCAAAATTATCCCTTTTTAATTACTCTATTTACATTTCTATCCATATAATTTATAAAATCTATCATTTTTATTTTTATTTTTCAAATATGTGGTAGAGTCTCTCTTCCTTTACTTAAAGCATTTTCAATTACTTAACTGGTTAAATATTTTTTTCTTTCAAGGATTATCTTACAATTTTTTTTAAACACTTTTCACACAACAATATAAATTATAATAAAATTCACATTAACATAGTTTTTATTAATATATATCTAACTAAATATATCTTTATTTATAGTTTAGTTAATATCTAAAATTTATAAGCACACAAATGTAAATATATTAGTTTTCACATTTTTTTATTTAAAGAATAACTTAACACTTATATTCATATATTAATTTAAAAAAAAAAACATGTCATTCATATTTAAATATTCAAGAATAATCAAAATTTAAATAAAAAGCAAACACTAATTCAATTAAGATGTAAATATTAAATCTTAAATATTAAATTAAAAATAAACATTTGAATAATTAAAAATAAACCATATTAAGTTTTTAGACCTAAAAACAGCCCTTAAATTTTATATTAAGTAAAATATCTCTATAGTAATATTTTATATAGGAATAACCTCCATACAGTCATAAAAAAAATTTCAATCTCAATTTGAGCCAATCGTAAACTCTACATTGTAATAAGTTATAAATTTCTAGATATCATCTTGTAGAACTTATCTCCATATAATAATAATTATTTATATATTGTAATATATATATATATATATATATACATGCCATGTTACATTAAAGAAAAAAAAAGATAGAATAAATATTTTTCTAAAATTATTTAGCATAATGATTTATTTTTTAGAGTTGTTGCCATATCTTTGAACTTGTAGGTATATAATAAATTGTTAATATAAACACATTCTTGTTGAAATCAAAATATTTTTAACTTCTGGAGCATGTTTAGAACTTTTTGACACGAAACTTTTCATATTTTTGTACTATTATCCTTAGGATTATCTCCTTATTCTTATTGTTAGTTCCAAGACACGATCTTCTATCCATTTTAAAAGTAAGCAATCAAAGCGCTAACGATAATAAGTTTAGAAATTTTTAATGATGTCTACATCACACAGTTAAATTTTAGAAGTGCTATTTGGAGGTAAGAATAAAACAATTGTGTTATAAAGTTAAGAGAGATTCTCCTTTTTTTTTTTCATGTGCAATACAATTATTGATGTTGAAAAAAATATTTTTATCCAAATGACTGTCAAATCACTTAAATCATTTCATAAAAAATAAAAATATTATCCATGTATTTGAATTTACTCAATACTTGTAGTTGAAATTGTTATAGTTAACATTTTTAAAGTATCTTCTTTATAATTTTCTTTTGACTTTCTAATTGTTTTATTTTAAGAGAGTTATCAATTTAAAATAGATAAAATAAGTTAGTTTCATCCATTTTATAAATATTATTTTAAACTCATTTGTCTAAAACACATCGGTATCAAACTAACTTCGTATGAGACGAAAATCAACCCAACAATTTTTATCACTAAAAATAGTTAAGTTAAAATAATAATTTTTATAATTATATCTCTATTAAATTATAATCTCTTGAAAATAATAAAATTAGGTTGCTCTCATTATTACCATTGTGACGAGGTTATACTGTTATTAAAAAAATCTAAAACTTCTAAATGTTCAATAATAAATAAATATTACCAACCTCTGTTCTATAAATTCTTTAATTTCGAGGCAAAATTCAATACAAAACCTAAGTGGGCATTGTGTGTCGCTCTCTCTTCATGCCATAGTCTCTCTGGCTTTATCGCAGCCTAGTCTAGACTAAGATTTATATTTATATTTATATTTTAATTTATTTTTTTTATGTAAAATAAATATATATTAAAAGAAATTTCTCGGTCTCTGTGGGATTGCTTTGTGTCCTCCATTTTTCATTGTTGGTACGCTTAGTGTCTCTTTTCGTCTTCTATTGTCTCTCTCTGTGAGATCTCGTTCTCTGTCTCTTTCTCATTCGCGCTCAAACTATACACAAAACAGGTAGTTATTCTTTCGGTTTCTTCGATTTTTTTTTTTCTATTGTTTCATTTGATCTGTACTTATTCTTATATGTTATTATATCTGACTGATCCGGATCAATCCCATATCTCAAAAATGATTCTGTATTTGTTTTTATTTAATTTTGGCCTGCATATTTGTGTTTATATGCTTTAGGGTTTTTGTGGGTTTTAATTTTTTCTATTCTTTTTCAAATTAGGGTTTTGTTATTCTAATTAAGTGTGTGATTTTCGTCTTTGTATTGATCTCCTTGTTTCAGGGTATCTTGCCTTATAAAAGTATTTTTTTTGTTGGATTGGTATTCTTTGTAATCCTGCTATCAGTTATTTGTGTTTACTGTTTATGGATGTTGCTTTTATTAGTTTCACATGGAATTGAGTTTAGCTTTGATTGGACGATTTTTATTCATGGATTCTGTCGCCTCTACATGTTTTTATGTTTTTTGGGCTTGTAAAACTGATTAAAACTGTTCGTCTCTGCTGGGAATTGGCGTATTATGTACGTACTGCTGTGATGCTTTTTAACTTTTTACAGTGCTACTATTACGTTTGGAGAGCCCTTGTTTAGTTTTTCTGAAGAGCTGATGAGGCATGAATGGGTTTTCTTTTAGTAACATTTTAAATATGAAGTTTCCCTGAAGTCAAAACACAGTCTAATGAGCTTCTTCTTTGCTATTTTTTTTCTTTTGCATACTATTATAAGCTTGGTGTTGTGCTTGTGTACTAGAAAAACTTATATTTTGATGTCTTTGGTTGTCTGGGGCTGTGATTGTCCTGGGTTTTTTAATTAGTATTTTTTTATGGGTTTTAGAAACATTTTTTAATTTATAGTTTTTTCGATGGGTGGGACTTTTCTCTAGTTGATATTTTAGAAATTGGACCTTGTTATTCCTTTCTGGAATGAGTTTTTTAGTCAGTAATTGTTGCCGTATTTCTTCATCCAAATGTTTTTGTTTGTTGATTTATTTTGTTTATATGTTGATTTTTAACTGATGTGCAGATGGCAGCTCAAGAAGGCAGTACAGCTCCCAGTGCCCAAGTTGTTGGCAATGCCTTTGTGGAGCAATATTACCGTATTCTTCACCAATCTCCAGGATTGGTACACCGATTTTATCAGGATTCCAGTTTGCTTAGCCGTCCTGACATGAATGGTACTATGACAACAGTGACAACCATGCAAGTAAGTTTATTAGGAATTAAGATCGTTGTAGTATACACAAGAACACATTTTTATATCAAGAAACTTAGGAAATTTGGTGTCTTCTGTATGATGCTGCTGTCAACTTTGCATAATCCTGCTCCACTTGGTAAATGGAGTATTTGTTGGATTCTGGTAGAATCCTCCTGGTACCAATTGTTCTATTCCATCACTGCACGACTGAACCAAGTTGTTTGACCTGAGTGCAAATGATCTTTCTGATGGTTAATGAGTAATTTAATATTTTGAGCTTCATAAATCAACTACATTATTGTGGGATTTGCTACAAATATTTGTTTCAAAAACCCTGTATGTAGATCATCAATTTGTTGATTTTAACCGTTGATGTGTTGTTGGATTGTGATATGTGGTTGCTGTGTATTTATTAAAGTGAGTCACTGATTGTGTAATTTAATGGTGTCTATGGAGGACCTGCTTTCTAGTGATCCATAGAGCAGCCACTCAATGATTGAACTGTTTGAGGTTTATTCAATTGTTTGTTCCAATATTTTTTTCTTCAAATTTGTAGTTAACTTAAATGAAATTATGAATTATATATTTGCTGCAACATAAATTGATTGAAAATTTTTATTTTTTATTTTACCTTGGAGCAGGCGATCGATGACAGAATTTTGTCCTTGAATTACGAAGACTACACAGCTGAGATAAAAACTGCAGATGCACAGGAGTCATATGGGAAAGGGGTGATTGTTCTAGTGACTGGATGTTTAACTGGAAAGGACAATGTGAGAAAGAAATTCACACAAACATTCTTTCTAGCACCGCAAGACAAAGGCTATTTTGTCTTTAATGATGTCTTTAGATACGTTGAGGAGAATGAATCATTGCAGAACAACTCCGAGCTAGTTAATAACCTTAATGAAAGTGTTCCAACAGCCGAAGTGACTCACACACCAGGTTTGCATAAGCTATATCTCATGATGTGATATTAAGATTAACTTCAGACGTGAATTATAGAATTCCGTTTATCTTTGTTTTCAGAGCCTGCTCATAATCATGATTTTCTTGCGGCAGACCGAGCAATTGCCATTGAAGGGGAAGATAATGGTCCTGAAGTTTGTGATCCTTCTAACAAGGAGGAAGGATCAGTGATTGAAGAAGAGATTGTTGAACCTTCAACTAATTCATTTCAGAATGAAATTCTTACAAGTGTAGCTTCAGCTCCAGCTGCCCAGGAGGATGCCCCTGAGAAGAAATCATATGCTTCAATTGTGAGTTGATTGCTTGATGCTAATTTTTTTTTTTATCTTCTGCAGTTTTGTGGATATATGTTGTTAACCTCTTTTTGACACTTATTAAACTGTTTTGGGTTTCATATAGGTGAAAGTGAATAAAGGTAATAGTATATCCAGTCCAGCATATGCACCTACTCGCAAAGAGAAGCTGACACCTGCAAATACTGATCAACAGTCACTTGGCACAGCAAAACCTGCTCCTGCACCAGAGGCTTCAGCTCCCAGTAGTGACAGTGCTACTGAAAGTAGCAATGTTAATGAGGAAGGTATGCATTTGTAACTTGAAATTGAAAGATTGCTGAACAAACTTTAGGATACATGCAGTGTGAGACGTGCAAGTGAACTTTTTGTGAACAAAATCATTTGTGTTCTATTTCTCGCGCCCGCCCCCAGAAAAAAAAAAATCATTTGTGTCCTATTGGAATATGAAGATGTTAAATTCATGGTGTGAAGGCAATTTGTTGGATCTGGTAGGATCTATGTTTCCCATATCTGGGATGCCATGTTGAAGGTGTGTTAATGGTTTATTTTTCTGCTTTCAAATTTTACTCATTACAGCTGAAGGTTGTTCCATATATGTTCGGAATTTGCCTTTTAATGCAACACCTGCACAACTTGAGGAGGCATTTAAAATTTTTGGGTCTATTAAGAAAAATGGCATCCAAGTCAGAAGTAACAAGGTTTGGTTTAGAGATTATATTGTGCTTTTCAACATAAATGGAATCCTTTGATGTAGTGTTTGTGGGTCATACATTTTTGTCCTGCAGCAAGGATATTGTTTTGGCTTTGTTGCATTTGAGGCGCCAGGTTCAGTGCAGAGTGCACTTGAGGTATTGTCTCTTATATTTCTTACCTTGATATTGTAAATTGTTTCTGATGTTTATTGCACAGTAGCATTGTCGTTGAAACTCTGTGATTTGCTCTGTTTGGTATCTTGTGTGGATTTCTCTCCTTTTTACCAATTTATTGGAGTTCCATTTTGCTAATCGGTTTCTTGGTTTCACTTTAAATATTCCTTATGGTTGTGCCTAGTGGAGTGTTCTTAGAGACAAACAACTATTTGACAATTTTTTGTTTGTCTAGGTCCCATTGTTTGTAAAATACAAGGTTATTACGTCAACTATTTTACAGTTTATGACTGCCCAGATATATAGAGAAGAATCTAGACTCTTCATATTTGTTAATTCAACATGTTCAGGACTGATTTTGTTTATTTGTGGACAGCTGGTCCACTCCTGTACCGGCTTCACTCATGTACCTGCTTTCTCTGGTGCTTATCTAGATTCAAATTGCGTAGATGCCATTTTTTTCAATGGAATTTTATAACTTAGTATCTGTTGGGTTCTTTTTAGCAGCTGTTTTAAGGGAGATACTGAGTTACGATATTAAATGGGTAATACTACACATAGTAATTGTTCTAGATTTTTCATCTCAAGTGATGCGGTATTCATCAATTCTATGGTAAATTTTTACAATTTTTATAATATTTATTCCACTATCCGATCATTCAATTGACAAATGCCACGTCACTTGAGATGAAAAACTTGGGATAATTACTTTGGATGAGTGGTATTATTCTATGTAAATAGTTGATTCCTATTAAGGGGTTAGTTTAGGGTCTTACAATTCCATCTTCTAGGAAGTGGTTTTATGAAAATTGCATATGGATTAGTTTATTTAGTCTACAGTTTGATTGTGGATATAGGATAGCTTGTATTAGTCCAGGATCTTTAGCACAACATTTTGGGAACTTGCAGAATTGTATTAAATAACTGAAATCAATTGAATTAGCTGGTGACTTTTGGAATCTTAAAATTATATTTTTTGTGAATGGTATGCCCTATGGTTTGAATCTGTATAAAGGAGTAAATCAGTCATGTTGACCAATATTCTTAGTTGTTTGAGTTAGCTACATGCATTTCCATGACTAAAGAAACAGTGGTTCAGTCAGGATTTGAGTTTTAGTTCCCTTGGTTTTCAATTCATGATAGGTCAGTCGTTACTGATTTCTTTATTTAATTTTGGACCCAGACTCATCCACCTACTGAATTTGTCTCTGATTCTAATTGGTTCCCATTTGTTCCTTGTTTGTTTCTAATCTTAAACCTGATCTGATTGTGAACATATTGGATCTGGGCTAGACTTTCTGTTCTTGTAGATCTAGTTTCAATCCGATCAGATTGAATATATTGTCGATTCCATTCTGTATCAGGGACTTCCTTAGCAGGCCTGAATAGAGAGGCTGTGAATACAGCCATTCACAGCCATATTGTTTATGCCTGAAAAAGGATTTTTCCTAGATGGACATAAAATGGTTCATTCATATTGCCACACATCTATTTCGATTTCATCAGTTTCAGGTCTTAAATGGCCCTATTCACAACCAGCTATGTATGATTTCTCTTTCCTTAAAGAACCTAGAGTACCAACATTATAATGTCAATTTAGTGAGGTTTTTATGTTTTACCACATTGAATGGACTAAAGAGTAAATTCCAACAGTAAAATCTATCTTAAAGAATTTTTGAGCTGGCTCATTATGCCCTCAAGCTATCGATCATTTTATTGAGCTTTACTTCTACTATTGTCTTATTACTAGGTTTTGCCGGTTGCTTTTGATTGCACATATGATTTAACATTTGGTTATCAAGGATTAAGTTTGGATCACATTTATTGTATGATGTTTAAAGTTGCTCGGTGACTTGGTATATGGCATGGTACCTAGGGTTTTTGAGGGTGGTAGATAATTTCACATAAGAAGTGATATACTTATTATTATAGGTCCTTGTGGATTTTCTGTTTAGTATTATTAAATGATTAAAATGTTTGGATAATACTGTTGATTAAGGAATCGGGTTTCAATTGCCATGTGGAGTTTGGGTGCTACTGTAACACTTCATCCTGCCTACTATTGTTTTAGTTTATTGGACTTTTTTACATGTAGTTTCAAAATTAAAATTTCAGGCTTCTCCTGTAATAATTGGGGATCATCAGGCAGGTGTTGAGGCAAAGAGAGCAAACTCTCGAGGTTAGTTGAAATTGGAATCACCGTTTTCAGTAGTTTGTGATTATTTTTATCCAAGTTTATCATTGCTATAGTACTGTAATGATGTGAAAGAACTGATGATTTTACTGGTTTTTGCAGTTGGTGGCAGTGGGAGAGGGTTTTCTTCAGGAAGAGTTGGGCTTCGCAGTGATAGTTTCAAGAATCGATGGAACTTTGGTGGTAGCCGGGGTTATGGCAGGAATGAATTCAGAAGTCAAAGTGAGTTTTCAGGACGACCAAAAGCTTCGAGTGGACGTGATGGAGAGGGTCGAGCAAATCAGAATGGAAATAGAAGAGGTGGTAATCAAGGCGGCAGGGTGATTCGTAATTCTGTTATTGATTGAACAGTCAAAATGATTTTGACAGTACAAAAATGAGGGATTTGAGGATGCTAGAAAATTCATATTTTGATGTTTATAGTTGCAACTGCATATGAGAAGCCTGCATAACATGTAAGGGTGTTTTGTTGCAATCATGTATTCTTTTATAAAATTCTCTTTATTTTTCATCTCATTCTCCTTTTTTTTCTTTATTCCGTCCACACACACAACTACGCAGCAGTAGCTTAGTTCATTAAATTCAGCAGACTTGATTCATCTCTTCTGGTTTCTTCATTTTTCCTCTTAGTGCAATCTGTTTTTGCTTTTTCGTTATGTCTGTTGCTTTATTGGATTCAATTCAGTGAAAGATGCGTGAGATGCATCCACCAGTAGGACAATGTCGATCCAACAATGAAACAACTAAGTAACGATCTAGAATAAATTCCAAGATCATTATAAATTATTTGATCTCATTAGAAATTTGGTTTGGTAATTCAGTTGAATTTCTGCAAATTGGAAACCAAATTTGAAGCACCCAAAGCTGCAGACCCACCAACTACAGAAACAAGAGCAACAGCAACTTGCAATGCAACTTCCCAAGGATAATCTTCGGGCACAAAATAAACACACGAGGGACCTAAAAGCAGCAACCACAAGCTGAGATTCAGCAGTGCCCCTGGAGTTGCGGGTCTGTAGCTGCTGAAAGGATTCCAAATTCTTCAGCCTTTGATAGCAAACCCAGTTTCTCAATGGTTGACAGAGACAGACCAAACTTCTCTGCAGCAGATAGGAAGCCAGCTTTCTCCGCTTTAGACAGAAGTTTGAGTTGCCCCACTCTTGTTAGTAACTTGACTGTAGAGCTGCTTGCCGATGGCGTATTCCTTGGGCCTGGCTCCCCTGGAGGGAACACCATTGAATTTGAGTTCTGCAGTTTGTAATGGTGCAGCAAGTTAATATTAATGCATTCAATTGAATGAAAATTCTCTTTCTTTATCTCAACAACAAAGTATAGCAGTTAAATAACATTAATAGTAGAATGAATTACAGACATACCATTTTAGAGCTAACAGTTTTGGCAGCGGATGGCAAAGGTTTCTGGATAGCCATGGACTGAATCAGGAGGGATGGAAAAGCAGAAGATTTTCGACTTGTAGCTTTGCTTCTCTTAGAAAAAGAATGGGCAAATGGGATTCCTCTGCTGCCACCACAAAATGCGGCGGCCTCCATGATTAATTCTCTTTCACTTGGATTTGGCCGAGAACTAGAACTAGAACTAGAAGTTAGTGTGAAAAGCTCCAAACCGGATGAACGATGATGAAGAACAAAAATGGATTATGTATGACTGGTGGTATTTAGAGGTTAGGGATCCACGTGGCAGCTTGTGGTTGGATACTTTGTTGCACATTCATTTTTGATTGGTTATAAGATGTTTATATGATTTCATCCACTATTTTTTTTAAAATTTTTTTATTTTAAAAAAAACAGCACCTTTTAATATATATATATATATATAATTGTTAATTATTATTAATAATAATTTCATTAAATATATAAAATTAGTCATACTCATACATCTTCAAATTATATGTTAAATGTGGGGAGATAGGTTGACAAACAATTCTCTTCTCGATTAAAAATAAATAAATAAAAACTAGAATTATATAAGAGTAAGCTATTATAACCATTGTTTAACCATTTTTTTTTTTTTTACGATAATTTTGTATTTTATATGAGCATTTACACTCTATACTGAATATAGTCATATAACAAGTAACAAGTTTTTAACAAAAAGGATGTCATTTTATTTTTGACAATTTCACAAGTATATTGGAGGCAAATCCTTCATTTCTTTCTCCTTTTATTCTATCATTTCAAACATGAGTTGAAATATATTTTATTTATATATTTATCTATTAATCACTTGCACATTTTTTATATTTAATAATTTCATCCCAAAACTCCCATAAATTTATATTCATTTCTATTTTAAAATATTCTTACTAAACTTCTCTCATGTTTAACAATTGTACAGTTTATTTCTTTTTATTATTTTAATAAATAAATAATAAACTAATAACTTTTTTGTTTATAAAGTTAAGATAATATTTAACTAATAAGATTAATTGATATCTTTATGCGCGCAAGCGTGTGTGTGTGTACATGTGTATGTATAATAAAAAAAAACTTGTATATTTTCATTTACATATTTACTTCAAAATCATATCATATATATGTAACAGTGATGATTCGTATTATTGTGTTGTGTTATATTTATGTTATATCAAAAGAGATCAATCTAAACACAATCCATTTAATGATCGTATAAAAAAGTAAAAATTCTAATTCAACACAATTATTAAACAATTAAACGAGTTATAATCGTGTCACCTATTTAATATTTTTATTTATATTTTAATAATATTTATGGTAATATTTTCTTTAATTCTAATTAATTTTATTATAAATATAACTAAATACCTTAAAATGGATAAATATAATTAAAATTTTTTTAAAATATAAAAATTATAAATTAAATTTATTAAATTATAAATGAGTTAATACAATAAAATTATTCGAATAGTTAATTATGTAATAAACTGGTTCGTGCATTGAGAAATTTAAATAATATGTCACTCATTTAGTACTTGTATTATCATATATTAACTCACATATGCAAATTTCGTATCCTGATCATGTTGAGTTGAAAGATGGTGTCAAAATTGTCCATCCCATCATGTTCGTATCGTGCTTGTTTGGTAGCCCGTACTATATTGTATTATTTTAAATGAACTATATTATAATGTAATAGATTATACTATAATGGATTAAATGAAAACTCATACTATTTATAAGTTAACATATGTTTAGTGATATGAACCTCACTAACAATATGACAAAACCCAATACTAAACGCAGTATTGAATCTTAAGATTTTCAAGACGTAAGTTTGTTGAGTCTTGACCTATTATCTAATAAGATAAGAACCAAGAACTACGGTAGTTGAAGAAGTCACACCAATAATTTCAAGAATAACTTCAGAGTTTAGGTGATAAGTCTGGTTATTTGAACGCCACAAGAATAAATTTGATAAGTTTAAGAATCTTTTCAAGAATGAAAGAAAAATATAAAATAGCTCTCTAATATTATTCTTGACTAATAAAAACGTGCAATACTTGTTCCTTTATATAGAGTTCTAAAATTTAACCTAGATTATGGAATTCAAATTAAAAAAAAATAACTAATTAAAAATTTGACTTAGAAAAGAAAATTACTAAATCAGAAATTTAACTTAGAAAATAAAATTATTAAATTAAAAATTTGACTTAGAAAAGGAAACTACTAAATTAAAAATTTGACTTATAAAATAAAACTATTAAACTAGAAATTTGACTTATAAAAAAAATTACTAAATCAGAAATTTGATTTAAAAATAAATTTTTTTCTAGAGTCTTAATCATAGCGACTAAGTTTTCTTGAGACTGATTTGAACTTATGTTGGGGCCCCCACGTATTTGTCGTTTCAGCCCATTTAACGCTTCATTAAAACGTTTGGCCTTAAGTCTTTTGATCAGCTCCCTTGGCAAGCTTAATGGATCTTGTGACTGCTTGACAGCCCATTTAACGCTTCTTTAAAACATGGTTGTGCAAGCTCGTTTGTATCATTTTCCCCTTTTGAAGAAGATTTGTCCACAAATCATCACTTACATCGAAATGAGATAAGTCAGAAATATTAAAGCTTACACTAACATCATACTTATCTAATAATTCAAGCTTATAGGCATTATCATTGATGCATTCCACCATTCGAAACGGGCTATCACCTCTTGAAAGGAGTTTAGAACGTCTTTGCTTGGGAAAACAGTTTCTCTGCATGTGCAGCCAAACCCAATCTCCTGGTTCATAGATAACCTTTTTATGTCCCTTATTGGCTTGCTTAGCATATTGTTCCGTTCACTGTTCTACATGTTGCTTCACTTTCTCATGAATCTGCTTAATAAAATCAACTTCTTTCTTGCTATCTAAGTTAATATTTTCACTCAAAGGTAAATGAGTTAAATCCAAAAGAGTCAATGGATTAAAACCATAAATAATCTTAAATTGTGAAATTTTAATTGCATACTGAACGCAATGATTATAAGTAAATTCAACATGTGGCAAACAATCTTCACAGGTTTTCAAGGTTTTTTTTGTATGAAAGCTCGCAATAAAGTAGACAATGTTCTATTCACTACTTCGATTTGACCATTAGTTTGTGGGTGACAAGTAGTGGAAAACAATAATTTATTTCTCAATTTTGCCCATAAAGTCTTCCAAAATTAACTCAAAAACTTTATATCTCGATCAGAGACAATAGTTCTAGACCTGCTATGCAACCAAACAATCTCCTTGAAAAACAAATCGGCTGTATGTGATGTATTATCGATTTTATGACATGCAATAAAGTGTGCCATCTTAGAGAACCTATCAACAACTACAAAAACTGAGTCTCTCCCCTATCTTAATCCAGGGTAAACTCAAAACAAAATCCATAGACACATTGACCTAAGGTGTATTAAGAATAGGAAGTGGTATGTACAAATTATATGGTTGCTGCCTAAACTTAGCTTGCTTACAAGTAATGCATCTCGCACAAATCTTCTCTACATTACATTTCGTACATTGCCGAAAGAAATGTTCATGCAACACGCCTAAAGTTTTATCTAACACAAAATAACCTATCAAACCTTTACTATGTGTCTCCCGAACAAGTAATTCATGCAAGGATGAATGTGGAATAAACCATTTATTTTCTCAAAACAGGAAACCATTTTACAAATAGAACTTCTCATCCAACTCCTTTTCATCTTCTACTTCACTTCATTGTGCCTCTGGTTGAACTTGCCTAGGTGGTTGTCTAATGTGAGCGTTTTGATGCTGTTTTCTAGTTGTCTCATCTTTCAACCTATTCATCCTCTCATGAATTTGCTCTAATTCAGACCTCATCATCTATCTTATCTCCTCCAACAATGCCTGTAATTATAGGTTTGGAGTGGTTGATTGTTGTACTTCTTCAGTTGAGTTTTCTTCTTAATTGTGTGACATATTTAGATTCTACACAAATAGGGTTAGAGACCTCACAAGTACTCTCTCACATGTTTCACTTAAAAAAAAAAATCACTCACTCTTGTGTTTGACACTTAATGATTTTTACCCTTTTATGTTCTCACCACTCTTGCATTTTTTCACTCGTTGTGTCTTCTTTTCACTTTTAATTAGATTCAAGAACAATCGAGATTCAAGTGGTAATTAAAGATGAGCAACAAAAACAAACCATAAGATTCAATAATAAATTCTTAAAAAACTGATGTAAACAATTAAAATGATAATAATGTTTCAAGAGTAAGAAATGCTAGATCAACACCACAAGAAATTATAGGAAAGATGAATAGTAACAATTCTAAATTTATTTTCTTTCTTTTTTTTTTATTTTCTTTTATTTTCTCTTATATTATTTTATTTTTTTTTCTCTTCTTTCTTTTTTTTCTTCTCTTTCTTTATTGTTCACATTTTTTTTTTGTATTTTCAAAATTCTAATTTAGGAAATAAGAATCAATAAAACAATTAAAGGATAATTTAAACTTGCCTTAAAACCAAAGCTCTGATACCACTGATATGAACCTCGCCAACAATGTGACAAAACTCAATACTAAACATAGTATTAAACTCCAAGATCTTCAAGACACAAATTTATTGAGTCTTGATCCGTTACCTAATAAGACAAGAACCAAGAACGACGGTAGTTAAATGCCACACCAAGAATCTCAAGAACAATTTAAGAGTCTATGTGATAAGTTTGGTTGTTTAAACGCCGCAAGAATAAATTTGATAAATTCAAAAATTCTTTTAAAAATGAAAGAAAAATACAAAATAGTTCTCTAATATTATTCTTGACTGATAAAAATATACAATACTTATTCCTTTATATAGAGTTTCAAAATTTAACATATACTATAGAATTTGAATCAAAAAAAGAAAATAACTAATCATAAATTTGACTTAGAAAAAGAAACTACTAAATCAGAAATTTGACTTAGAAAATGAAATTATGAAACTAAAAATTTAACTTATAAAGGGAAATTACGAAATTAGAATTTTTTTTTCATAAAAAAACTATTAAATCAAAAATTTAACTGAGAAAATAAAATTTCTTCTAGAACTTTAATCATAATGACTAAATACTCTTAAAACTAATTTGGATTTATGCTAGGACCGAGGTGTTTGTTGTTTTATCAACTTGTTGAATTAACCTATTTAATATTTTTTTAAAACTCTTAACCTTAAATCTTGTGATCGACTCACTTAGCAAGCTTAATGGATCTATTGATTATTATTTTTGAGTTTTCTCTCTTGTATGCGTGGTTGTGTAGACTTGTTTGCATTATTTAGTGCAGTAATGTATTGAATTGTATTAAAATTAATATTTTTTAAAATTAAATTAATATTTATTAAGTAATAAATAGAAAAATAGTATATAAACCAAACATATATATTGTTTATAAATTAAATAAATATGGATTCATGAATAATTTTTTTTGATAGAATTAAATGAATATTAGAATAGAATTTGTTCAATAATAATCAAACATTTATTTTCAGATTGTTATATATCTAATTATTTAATTAATTAAAAAAATTAAACAACATAATAATTGTTTTTAATTTTTTTTCCAAATATATACCTAATAAAAATAATATCTAAAGTTTTTCTCATATATAAACATGTAACACATATCTTCATCCAATCATCTTCATTCGAAATGTACGTTCAACATAATTATCAATATATATATATATATATTTTTGTAATGCAATAGATACTGAATTTTTTTTTTATTAAAAAATTAATGCAGTATAAACAAAGACCTTAGCCTACGGGTCATTTTTTGTAAGGACCGTGCATATGATAAAAATTATTTTTAAATAAAGTATTAAAAAAAAAATATTAGCCAGACCATTTGAAGAGTCCTGACTAGCCATATATGCATAATTTCGCAGTGAGCAGCCTGAAAAGGCCACTTTAGTAATTTACCTATCGTGCCCATTGGCCATTATACTCCGTGCCTCTCTCACTCACATACACTTCTCCCTAAACCCAAAGCCCTAGCTGTAAAAGCGTACTCTCGCGGTGCATCATCGATGGCAGACTCTGTGATTTCGGTCGAGAAGTTAAAATCTTTCTGGCACTCTCAGGTTCACGACGAGGAGAAATGGGCTCTTAACGTGGTCTGATTTCTCTCTTTGATTTGCCTTTCTTTCACAAGTTATAGCTCTGTGTTTTTTTTTTTTCGGATTCTTTATTTTCTTACACAATGAATTTTGTGGGTTCGCTGTGATTGTTGACTTCTTAGTCATACAGTTTCATGATTTGTTTTGATTTCTTTGATGAATTATACTAGTTAAGACTAAAAAGAAAATTGAAAATAGCTGATGTTCAAAGTTTACATTATAATGTTTGTACTCAAATATTTGGTTCAAACAGCACCAAATAGTCTAAATAATGATTTTCATTGCAGATTATAAACGGTATGAAAAGGAGTTCATTTTTTCCTTAAAAAATAGTCTTGAATTTCTCTTTGCTTGAGTCCCAATAAAACTGGACATCCTTAATCTTTTTTTTTTTTTTGGGGGCCTCCGTCATCATTGATGTAATTGATTGGAGGGTAAGTGGTGAATTGACTTTGGGTATTCTTTGTCGACTTTTGATTCTTTTGCTTTATGAAGTACTGAACTCCTTAGTTTGTGGACTATAGATGGATTAGTATTGTAATTGTTTGTTTCATGGATGAATTTTAGGTTCTTACAGTCATGCGATGTGAAGAGAATTATTTCTGAGAATCCATTTTAGTCTTTGTTTGTGTCTTTGGTTGACCTGTAATTTTATGTATGAAACAATTTTATTCCCACCACTGGTGGTTATGGTGGTGAAAGTAAGCATAATGCAGGCGGTCATTGCATAATTTCCTCTTTTAGATTCTCTCCAAGGGTCATATAGTAATCCTACTAATTAATGTAAGACCTGAAAAAGAAGAAATGTTTTCCTGGGAAATTTCCAAGTAATAACAGTCTGTCAGGTACTATTTTAAAAAGAAATGGAATGTAGGGAAGTTTTGCCACAATCAAATGGCTATTGAGGTAAATGAGCTATCCAACCGAAATTTTCTTCAATTCTTGAAGAAACAGCTGTTTCCATGACACTACCACCCTGTAAACAGTGAATCCCTTTTTACCCACTTTTGTGGGTTTTACCTTTTTTTCCCCTTTCTTATTGGTGTCCTCAGACTAAGTTTTGAATTTTCTAGAGGTGAGCTTTCACATTTAACATTGATTCCCTTCCCACAGATTAGATGTTTTCCATTCATGTCCAACTTTAACAACTACAACTTTCAGTGGATGCTAGGGTAAACAGTTTTGTCTGCATATATCATAGTCATGGATTTGATTAGATAAGATAATAAAAACTCATTGTGGTTCCTGCAGTATATTCTTTGAATGTTTAATATTTTTCTGAAGAGGATGTCAGAACCTAATTAAAATTTACAGAAAAATTTGTTACCAGACTGAGTGAATTCAGAACCAAATGTTCTGGAGTTTTCCGAACACCTCCAAAGTGTCACAATCCTACTTAGGATAGAAAATGTGTTGGTCTTGGGATTATGAGGGCGGGTAGGTGGCACCACCTAACAAACTATGTTTTGGGCAGATATCAATTGCTCGGCCTGTAACACAAGCCACACTTAAGTTTCCAAGACAGAAAGTTGCTTGTTTAGGAGTTGTAAGGACTAGAGATCAAGTAGGGATATTCAAATAATATTTTCTGATGCACTCACTGTTTTCTTGTTTGTGAATAATTCTGTTGTGGGGAACATTAGTAAATTAAAAATTAGAGCTTGATGTGAAAGTTCTGTTGCGTAATGCTATTACAATTGTGGCTACCCTGAATTAGATGTGTTTGAACTTTTTGAATGTTAGTTTTCTTTAGAAGAAATGAAGTATTATTACTTGTTGATATATTGTTTCAACTGCAATGTCAAATGGAAAATTTTATTTGTCTTGTGGTAAGGGAAGCGTAGTTTCATGGTTTTGCCCTTTCATGTAGAAACTGCTGCGTGCCGCTGGGTTGTTTGCAGGATCGGTTTTTTTGATGCGCAATTATGGTGATCTTATGGGAATATAAGGAAGGAATGATGAAGGGCTTTTCCCCAACGCCGAATTATTCTCCAGAGACTTAGTGCATTTTCTCTCCTTTGGTGAATTAGTTTTAGGATTTTGTTAAGAGATTTGCTTTCTTGTTTTATTGTCTCTGTAATGTTCTCGAGTTTACAATTTATTACTGGATTATACCCTCCGTCCAAATCATTGATACTGGTGTCCTGGAGTAGAAATTATGATTTTCCCAAAAAAGACAAAAGTTTAAGGTTTATAAAAACTGATTGAATAATAAAAACTTTGGAATCAAACATGTTTTTTTTTTTGAAGCTCCTAAATTGTCTAATTGACTCAATTTAAAAATTAATTAATATAAATAAATTGATTTTGCATGATTTGGTTAGAAGAATTGGCTTGCTTTTTGATTTATAACAGTGACATTTTTTATGTTGTTGTTTTCAGTCATTTTAATCATATTATGCTTCATTATTTTGTATAGATAAATCTAAAAAGATTATTGATTTTTTTTTTGAATAATTGTAAATGGTAAGATGTATTGATGAGGTAGGAAAAACTTAATTGGAATGGGATGAAAGTTTGATATCCAAACAGTAATATTACATTGATAAATTAAATTTAAAAACTCATTCGTAATAATTGAGAATCTTAAGCTATATGTCATGGGTTGACTTTATTTTAGTTGGGATTTACATATGTGCAATGCTTATTAGTACATTTTAATTACTAAGTTAGTCTAAATAAGTTTTTATATAACAAATTTAAGTGGGTTAGTTGTCTATAAAAATATATCAATAGTAAAAAAATAAGTAGAAATAAATTATTATTGTAATTTAACATAATTCGAGATTTTATTGATAAAATACATGCAAGCATAGAAACCTTTAATAAGCGTATAAACATTGAATACACAAGCGTCTTTACATATCTAGATAATGCAATCATGCAAGTATTATATTTTTATTTATTAAAAGGCAGACGAGTACACAACAATGCTCCCAGAGTATTGATAGATAAGGCCTTTTTGAAGTATTGAGTCATCTCCCCTAAAGAGTTTTAAGATATTACAGGTGTGACAAGAGGAGACATAACCCATGTCTTAGTTGTCACATTTTTAGAATCGTCAACAAACTTACATTTCTAAGCTACAATTGTGCCTTCCGATTTGCGGCCATGGGCTTACTAGCTGGCCCTGGACAAGCAAATACGTGAGGCCTTTACATCTTCATCTACCTAATTTATTAGTGTCCTGGATGGTGACATTTTCTTGAAGTCTTCAATCTTCTGTTGAAATTGTTCCAGTTCTTCAGCTCTCTCTTAGCTGATCTCATCTTCACTTAGGATTTTTCGCTTCATGGGAAACTTTTCATGGTGTCGACTCTCTTTGGTTACTTGACTCTTCGCTAGAATTTCTTCCACTTCTTCGGTAGTCTTCTGCGGCTACTGCTTGATCTCTTCTCTTGTTAGTTGATTTTGCGTGGAATCTTCCGTGTTAGCGAGATATAACTTCAACTTGCTAATATGAAAGACCGGGCACATCTTCATTTATATTGGCATCCCGACCTTGAATATACATTATCTACTCTAGTAATGACTAGAACTAGATTTTCATACTTCTGCACTAGTCTCTTGTCTCGACTCTCTTTGAATTTGTTCTGACATCTGCTTCGGTTGCGCCAAGTCTTCAAGCTTGAACTCGGACAATCTTCTATTTTTAGTCTGCCCATTTCTTCATCTTAGTGGCAGCTTTCTTCAAATCATGCCCGATCGCTTTCGGTATTAGTTTTCCATTTCTTGGTGAGATCCAAGACGTTTCCCTTATACTCTGTCACTACTTCAAAGGGAGTTCGGTTTGTTCGATTTGTTGATGAGTTCTTCTTTACATTGAAGTAAACTAGTGTTAAGTAATTGCGCTTACTTTCTCTAGTTAGCATTAATAAGATGACGCAAATATTCTTTCAGCACCCCATTAAATCTCTCTGTCAGCTTATCGATCTGTAAACAATGTGGCACAAGTAGAAGTTTCTTTCTTGATTAGTATACCTTTGTTCTATTTCTGACACTCTTGACTTCCATCAGATACAGGGTGATCTTCTTGCACAAGAATCCCTCTATTTGTGAAGTCAGATGTATTGGTCTGCATCTCCAATGATTTGGTTATACTTAGAATGGTAAGAACTGGATCTCTCACCATGTCTTCCTTCAAGTTGTCGAAAACTCCTCGATGTTATTCTGACCATTTCCATATCACACATTTCTTTAACAACTTGATCAAATGTGCATCTTTCGTGTATCTCTCTATAAACTTTGGAAATATTTACTTGATAGTAACTCAACTACAAATCTAATTTTGTGAAGTACCCTGCTAAACTCAATTGATTAAACAATTTTGTTAACGTGGCCGTCAACTTGTTGAGAGCTTTCTAGTTAACACACGACCATATACTTCCATCTTGCATCTTTCGGAATAACACTCGAGTTCTGAATGGTGCTTTCAACGGCCTAATGAAGTTGGCTTTTAACAGTTCATCAACTCACTCCCAAAGTTTAGGTAGTTCTGGTTGAGTTCTTTTGTAAAGGTGCGTGAAGGTGTGTTTGTCTCGGACACCATCCGTCTGGTGACCAAATGCTTTGCTTTGCCAAGGTCTTGGGTTGTTGCCTAACATTACCCTAGCAAACTTCCTAAAGACATCCGCAGTCTCCGTTGGGGTCGGTTCTTCTTTCTTCATCTCTTTTGAGACTTTGTTGGTCGCTTAAACTTAGTCAACACTATCACTGTCTCCCTCCTATGATCAACAAGCCGTCGGCAGATGAACAGGGGAGTGCGTACCTCTCCAACAAGAAGTCCTTTCTCAAGATGGTAGTAAAGTTCTCCACTTGCAAAACAACAAGGTCCACTTGACCTTTTCAAGTGCCATTCCTTATCTGCACTTGCTTTGCCAACCCACTCGTAGGCATGGCTTCACAGCTGACCGTCTCCATGCAGCTAATATTCTCTTTGAGCTTCAACTCGAGGCGTTTCACTTCTGAAGCAAAATGACGTTATAACTGGTCTAAATGTCCACTATAACCTTTTTTATGTAATAACCTCGTCCTTAGGCACGGTTACAACTTTTTTTATTTTTTTATTTTTTTTACACTGGCTTACCCTAGCTTACCGAATCTTAATCATTACAAAATAACGTTATGAATAGCCCCAATGTTCACCATAACCCTTTCTATGTAATGGCATAGCCCTAAGTGCGGTCAAAACTCATTAGTACGCGATTTTATCCTGGCTTATTAAATCACAACCATTACAACCTAATGGCCCCGGTCTTAGGCACGGTTACAACCTACTATTTTGTAGGCCTGCCCCAGGTATCTAGTCACAACCGTTGCAGTTAAAGGCCTTGGTTCTAGGCGCGTTCGCAACCTATCATCTCGTAAGCCCGCCCCAGCTATCGAGTCACAACCGTTGTAGTCTAGGATACCTCACAACCACTAGACAAGAATCTGCCCCTCTAGCCCTCCTCTGAGGTCCCTCAGGGTTTTGTCACTCCGCAAGTCAAACCCAAAGTTGGCACATTCTCACAAACCCTCACGGGTTTACACCTCCGCAGGTTCAACCCGAAGCTAGCACACTTCCGCAGAGTTCGCCTCTCTCACTACTCAAATTAGAGATCTCCTTTTTAAGAGCATCCGCAAGTGAGATGGAGTATAAATTCTACAAAGGTCCTTTCTTGCGACCTTCTTGTCCTTTTTAGATAGCTCATTTAAAGCATTCAATATCCAAGGTGCCACCATGTAGTTCGTTTCTTTTGTCTTTCGATTACTTTTCAAGTGCTTTTTGTAGCTCATCTGTAACTATCATAGCACTTAGTCTTGCCCCTTCGAGGCATTCAATGGCTTTGTGCGGCTATCGTATTACCAACATGATAACGTTTCTTCTGGGCTTCCCACACCATTAATGATGGTGACTTCCTTGGAAGGTTCGGTACTACTCACTAGGTCGCTCCCTTATCTTTGTTAGAGTCATAATTTCTGGGCATTTCGTTCCCATTCTCTTTTTCTCTTGAGATAGATAACGACCTTTTGGTTGAGAGTTAACACATGAGTAATTCAACAACCATTCAATGACTATTTGTGCGAATGGAAAATTTCACACCCTTTGTCATTTTAACTCATTTCATGCCTAAGGTTGAAGGCTTTCCATCAAGTAAAACAATCAGTCTTGTTCGATCACATTTCGAATATCTAATATCAAATCCTAGAATTTATTTACATACTCGCAAATTATCCCAGTTTTGAGTCAACTCATATAATTGCCTTCGAGCAAGGCATGCAACTTTTTCGTGGAGGAACTTTAGCTTTAATTTTAAATTCTCTACCACAACTTATCCCCGAACAAGTACATGGACGCTAAGGTCACCTTGATGTCTTCGAAATCTGTCCTCACATTTCGAAATTATTGTTCGATGTCAAACAAATGTTTTCGAGCAAGGTACACCACATTTTCGAAGGGAAGTTGGTTCTTTAACTCTCATTTTCGGTCTTTCAATATAACTTGGAATCCCTGCACAAACACATGGATGCTAAGCTCACCTTGACGTCTTCGAAACCTGTCCTCATAGTCCGAAAATATTGTTTGCTCTTTAACAATTTTTTCTAGCATTTCGGCGTCTTGAGTCCCTCCATAGCATTTCGGTTCCGATGCTTTCAACCGAAAGTATTCTAAGCTTGGAGCGGCTCTCAACTAAGTTGTAAGGATACGAGTAAGTAAGATCCATCCACTTCCTTTACTCGTTCCTACAACACCCTCACCTCATTGTGGTACTCCTATGCAATCTTGGATATCATTGCTTGCATATTTGCAAATTGTATTTCCAACTCTTCGAGACGTCCCTCATTAGATAGTTTAGAGCTAAAGCCAGTGGCTTTTGTTTCCAATACGCTCACCCAAGAACTCAAGGACTTTAATATCATCAAAAAATGAGCCATTTTCTACTGTGCCGCCTCTAAGGTTTGTTGAAGCTCCTCTAACTAGCCCATTTTTTTTTCAAGAGCATTCAATCGAGTTATTCTTGAGGCAGTAGCTTTTGTAGATACTATCACCACAACCTTAAGCTTTGATACTAAATGTAACGGGCTGACTTTCTCATAGTCGAGATTCAAGCCCGTGCGGCACTTACTAACGCATTCCAACTAGCAAGTCAGTCTAAATGAGTTTTTATATAGCAAACTCAAGCGGGTTAGTTGTCTACAAAAATATATCAACAATAGAAAATAAGCAGAAATAAACCATTATCGTAATCCAACACAATTCGAGGTTTTATTGATAAAATACGTGCAAGCATACAAGCCTTCAATAGGCGTACAAGCATTGAATACACAAGCGTCTTTACATATTTAGACAATACAATTATGCAAGCATTACATTTCTATTTATCTAAGGGCAGAGGAGTACATTGTAATGCCCCCGGAGTGTTGATGGACAAGGCTCTTCTAAGACATTGAGCCATCCCCCCTAAAGAGGGTTTTAAGACATTACAAGTGTGACAAAAAGAGACATAACCTATGTCTCAGTTGTCATGCCTCTGGAAACGTAAACAAACTTACAATTCCAGGCCACAATGCTGCCTTCCGATTTGCAGTCACGGGCTTACTAGCTGGCCCTAGACAAGCAAATATGTGAGGCCTTTACACTACACATACATCACAAGGTATAACATAACTTTTTAAAACTATTATTATATTTTGATTATTCATTCTAAATAATAAAGGTATTATTACACATCATCTAAGATCAGTCCTTTCGACTTAGCGAAAACAATTATAATTTATATGGTAAACCAAAGTTGTTTAAGCTCCCACAAGACCAATCCTTTTGAAAATTAAAAAAAAAAAATCTTTTATCATAAAAATTTTTAAATTTAAATTATAAAGCCTAAAACTTATTCTTCAATTTGGGACTTGATTTTTAGAAGAACACTGTCCTTTTTGAAAAATCAATTTCTTAGAGGATTTGAGTTGTAGTTTAAATTAAAATTTACTAATAACCAAAAACATAGTCAATTATTAAAAAAAAAAGCATTGTTCACCAAATCTTTCCTTGTACACTTATTTAATAATCATTAAATATAATATAATCTAATCATATTTGACGCATGAAGCATAATCCAACATAAAAGTCTAATTCAAAGAAAACATGTAGAAATGCTCACTGTCATGTCCCCACCCGTGAGGTCCACACGTGACAATCGCTACAAACTCTCGAGACACATTTTTATCCCTGAACATGTCCTTCAGGCTTGTAAGGTTACTTGGATTACTTTTCCCTATATATACTCACATGTATCTCCAAAATATTTTCCAAAATAGTTCATACAACACATGTGCACCGAGACAGCTTCTGAAACAATTCTTAAAACACATCAAACTATCACCATATTTCTCTGAGACAATTATCAAATCATGTTACAATTAAAATGTACTCAATTTACAATACATACTGAGTATTTAATTAATTACATCATTCTTTGTTTATAAATAAATACATACATGAAACAGTTTTTTTTTCAAAAGATACCCAGTGGACTAGTCTATACAAGTCAGTGAGTTGAAATGTCAATTGTACCTGAGGGCGTTACACCCTTCTCCTGATCACCACCACCACTAGCACAATGCATTTCTAATTCTCGGTCTCTTGTAACTGGGAGATGTGGGGAGGGGGGGGGGGGGGTGAGTATATGGGGTTATACTCGTGAGTCGATAAAAATACAATTTATAAAAATCAATTGTAAATGCAGTTAAAACACTTCGTTTATTAAAACTTAGCCTGTCACACAAGTCATTGGGTTAGCTTATGTTCTTGGTAATTACCTTTGCCTTGGTAACCCCAAGACCATTAGTAAGTGTTATGCACATAAAATGATGCTCAAATTACAAATCATATTTTTTTTAACATAAAGATATGCATGAATTTTCAAATCTGCCCACCACTGACATTTGCCTCAAGTAGTCATGTGGTGACACTCATAAATGTCCTCAACAATCTCGCATATGGGCAATATCACAATATCCATTCATACAATTGCCTCATTTGCGGCGCACTCACCTAGGTTGCCTCTTATAGGTCTGTCCTTAGGCTACTACTCTGCAGCTACAGTCTCATACATACTTGGCCCTCCCGGCCATCACCAAATTCAAAGGCACAAATATGTATATATTCAAATCAATTTCATCTCCAATCACAATATAGACATACAATTTTAACATCAAACTTAGCCTCCTAGCTATTTGCATATATCGTAAAAACAACAATAATAAATCTATTTCTTAAAACATAAAACCGTAAGTTTTATAAAATAGTTTCAAAGCAAAAATGTGTTTAGATTCACTTACTGTAACAGGGAGGATATTCACTCCCAACATTACTCCTTGGGCCTAGTATGTTCCTCTTCCGGTTGTTCGGCGTCTATAATACACATATATGTATAACGTTATGAACTCGATATTCCGCGTAAATATAATATGCTCTACATGCGATGTTTATGAATAATATATCTAGGATTTCATAATTTGACGCACATTACTTTCTGAGGCTTAACTATCGAGGCCATTTGTTCAATTTCCAACAACAGAATCCCATGGCCATAATTATTTCAAATTATTACTTTTATGTCTAAGGCAACCACGCTTATTCTTGATAACGTTTAACACGTGTATAGATATATATATATATATATATACACATATCATGGTAACTCACCCTTTACAACAATTCAAAAAAAAATTCGTATTTTTGACAATTATCAATATAACTATTCCAATGACAATTCAACGCATATTCTTGTCCTATACTTTCAATTATCGATATATATATCAACATTTTACGTTTCTTATACAAAATCAAACTTAAATTTTTGGATGAACAGTAAACCCTAAGCTACAATTTGCTTCAAGTCTTAAAATCATACTTGTAATGAGTTATTTAATTTACTGGTAACTTGTTCAAACCTATAGAAGTTTCAATTTATGGCTTAAATGTAAAAGTCTCAATTTTCTCTCGAAACCCATTTTTCTTCTTCACCGTTTCTCTCATTTTCTTACCTACTATTGGTATCAAATCGAAGAGGAGGTGATGAAGAGTTATTTGATGGTGAAAACTTCAAATTTAATTAGAAGAAATTAGAGAAATTGTAAAAAGAAGTGAGAGAAGCATTTTAGAGAGAGAGAGGAACGAATTTGGCTTGTTTTAGAGTGAGAGAGACTTTAAGATACTATTTGGGACTTGGGTATATATGGATAAAGTGTGAAAGGTCTAAAATACCCTTAAAAATCTTGAAAAACTTTAAAAAAATAGAATTTTTGCTGTAAACAGTACCGTAAATAGTGCGCTACAGTGCTACAGTATGTGAACACTGTTGTCAAACAACTTTATTGCCAGTCGACCATTTTCCAATTCGATTGACCGAATTGACACTGTTCACTAACATTGCTATTGCTGGTCGACCGTTTTACGAATTCGGTCTACCGTTTTCTGGTGCTATAGTAACTGCTACAGTGACCGCTACAATATTTATTTTTCATTGTTTAAAAATTTTACAATTTAGTCCCTAAAAATTTTTCAATTTAGTCTATTTTTCAGATTTTGAAAAATATTTATAAATCCATATTAATCATTTGTTAAATCAACTTAAATTCTCCTAAGCATCGTTAATGTATTAAATAAATCTTGAATAATGCATGTATGATATTGAATATTCTTAATGACCATTTTACTTCTGTGTTCGAAGAAGAGGATTTACACTCACTTTTTTTGCTTTAAAATAAATAGGGGGGTTATTTTATTAGAAATAATAGAATAATTTATTAGAAAAATTTCAAAAATGACTCTTTTTTACTCCTTATTTACTATTTTGATCATCCCTAATTTAATTTTACCAAATAGTCTAATTTTAAGTAATTTGAACAATTTTACTTTCATAACCAACAACGTACTACAGTATTCTCACTACAGTATATGAATCATAAATTTTAAACCCTAAATTCCTCAAATCCTGAAACTATAGTATCCGTATTTTGTATACTTTAATTTTTTTAATTTTAATTTCTTTATTTTTTAAATTTACTGAATAAATAATAATTTACAAAATTAAATTTATTTACAATAAATTTTATTATAATTAAATTTACATAAAAATGTAAAATTTAAAAAATAAATGAAATTATTTTAATAACTAATATATATTATGTAAAATTTTAAAAAATGAAAATATATTTTAAAATTTAAAAAATTTAAAAATACAAAATTAAAAAAAGTATTAAACAAAAGTTTATTGTTTATTTTTAATATTTTTATTATAAAAAAATAAAAAAATAAAAAAAATATAACTAATATATGTAGCTAATAAAGAATTAAAAAAATAAAAAATAAAAAATACACTAAAAAATAACTAATAAATAACTAATAAAGAATTAAAAAAATTAAAAAAAATTGAAAAAAATACTATAACAGTTAGGCACTGTAGCTACAGTAATAAATAATTATAAAATTTAAAAAATACTTAGCATTTACGCAGTTACTATAGCATTGGCCTGGCACAATACTGTAACTACAGTATGTATAAGCTGTATTTTATCTACAGTATTTTAGGTACAATAATTTTTTTGTTTTTTAATTCTTTATTTAATAAATTTTATTTAATAAATAATTCCTTTATTTTTTTAAATATATATAATAAATAATAAGTGATGAAATTAATTTTTTTTTATTTTTTAAAATTTACAATTTTATCTAATATTTTTTATATTAAAATAAAAGCGGGTCAAAATAATTAATTTTTAATTTTTTTCTAATTAATAAAGTCATTTAATTTTTTTAATTTATAATTTTTTTTAACTTTTAGTTTTTTAAAATAAAATTTATATAATTAAATTTAATATTTTTTATCCTTAAATAATAAAAAATTATAATTTTAAAAAATTATTTAATACACTATATTTTTTTTTAAATTTATTTACTTTTTAATTTATTTTTAATATAAATTTTAGTTTTTTATTTAATAAAATTTATATAATTAAATTAATTTTTTTATCCTTTAAATTTTTTTTTGTAATTTTAAAAAATTAAAAGTACACTAAATTTTGATTTTTTAAATTTTGTTTTCAATTTCTTTGTTTTAAATATTTTTATTATAACAAAAATTTAAAATTTTAAAAATAAAAAAATAACTAATATCTTTATTTATTTAATTTTTATTTTTTTAAATTTTTAAAGTTTTATTTGTTACAAATAAAATAATAAACATTAAAAAAATAAAGAAATTAATATTAAAAGATTAAATTATACAAAACATGAATACTGTAGTTTTAGGGTTTAAAAAATTTAAAATTTTAAAGATTTAGAGTTTAGGAGTTATACACTATAGTAAGTACACTTAGAGGTATCAATTTGGAATACAACACGATTATTCGATATGAATTCAATGTAATTAAACGAATCCGGATTTGAAAAAATTGATACGAATAATAATTGTGTTGTATTCTTATCGAATCCAAAATAATCGTATCGTATTCATGTCTGACCTGTTTAATTCGTTTATTCGATTAAAATACGATCAAAACGACGCCGTTTTGACATGATGTATAAATTAAAGAATATAACCAAATTTAGGATTTCTTCTAAGAAAATTTTCAAAAATAACCTTTTCAGACTCCCTGTTTATTGATATGACCAACCCTAATTCAATTTTACCAATCGGTCCAATTTCAGGTCATTTGAACGATTTTACCATTGGGACTAAAAACATGCTATAGTTATCCCGCTACAGTATATAATCCTCAAACCCTAAATTCTCACACCTTAAATTTACAGTAATTGCGTTTTGTGTATATATATATATATATTTATTTATTTATTTTAATTTTCTTATTTTTCATTTTATAGCTTAATTAATATTTCACAAAATAAAATTTACTTACTATAATATTTTTAAAAAAGAAAATATTTTCAAATATAATATATTTATTATCTAAATATATTACAATTATTGTAAAAATTTTTGTAAAAATTTACAAAATAAATTTTATTTACTTACTAGAAATTTTTGTAGAAAGAAAATATTTTTAAATATAATATATTTATTATGTAAATTTTAAAAATAAAGAAATTAAATGAAAATAAATTTAAAATAATAATTTAAAATTTTTAATTAAATTTAAATAAAAATATATAAGTTAATTATTTAGCTAATGAAGTGAAATAAAAATAATAATTAATTTTTTACATTTGTTTTTTGAAATTACAATTAAAAATATTTATTTAAAAAAATAATCGCAAAAAAATAACAAAAAAGTTGAAAAAAAAAGTTTAAAAATTAATTTTTTTAAATTTACTTTATTAATTTAATTGATTTCAAAATAATAATAATAATTAAAAAAGGTGGGGCCCATGGACTCGAGCACATGCGCTCGGGTCCTTGGGCCCTACCTTTTTAAAATTTTTTTATTTTGTTAATTTTATTTTAGTATATAAATAAAATAAAAGGTCAATAAATATATAAATAATTTATTTTTGTATAAACGTCTTTTGTAAAATAATTCACAAAATAAAATTTATTTACTTACTATAAATTTTTGTAAAAAGAAAATATTTTCAAATATAATATATTTATTATGTAAATCCAAAAAAAAATTTCTTTTTCTTTTTCTATTTTTTTAATACATGTTTCAAATTTAAAATATTATCTTTTAGCGATTTTTTTAAAAAAAATGCAATACAAAATATAAATTTCTAAATGGTTATTTGAAAAAAAATAATTATTATTTTTATTTGTAATTTTAAATAATCTTATTTTTAAAATAAATAAATAGTTTTATTTGTAACAATTAACTTTTTAATATTTATTTTTTAATATTTTTTTCTTTGTAAAAAACCAATAAATTTTTTTTAAAAAATTAAAAAAAGAAATTGAAACATATATTAAAAATAAATATAACTAAATTGAAAAATCATATGTGCTCGGGTGCTACAATATCTCGTGTGTTATAGTAGCTCGGGTGCTACAATTGTAAAATTTTTTAATTTAAATTGATTTTTAAAAATTTTGTAATTTAAAAAATAAAAAAATCAAAACGCCAAAAATAATAAATTAATAGAAAATAATAATATTAATATAATATAAAAATAAAAAATCTAAAAAATAAAATTAAATAAAAAAATTAATTGTATAAAGTTTATTAAAAGAATGAAATTTTTATTATAATTAAATTTAAATATAAAAAAATAAAAAAGTGGTGGGCCCACCAGAGTACATGTAGCACCCAACCACATTTTTTTTAATTAAATTTATTCAAAAATATATAACTTAATTATTTAGCTAATGAAGTAAAATAAAAACAAAATTTTAATAAAATATTAAATAAATATGTGAAATTTAAAAATAATTAATTTTTTATATTTGTTTTTTTGAAATTACAATTAAAAATATTTATTGTTTAAAAAATTAATCGTAAATAATTACAAAAAAGTTGTAAAAAATTGTTAAAAAAATATTTGTTTTTTTTTAAAATTTTACTTTATTATTTTAATTAATTTTAAAATATTTTTAAAAATAAATTAAAAAATAGGCGGGGCCCACCCAAGCACCTATGCTCGGGTCCGTGGGCCCCACCTCAGCATTTAATTTTTTTAAATTTTTTTAAATTTATGTAGGTATAAATATAAAATAAATTTTAAAAAAATATCAATAAATATATAAATAATTTGTGTATATATATTTATAAATATTTTTTCTTATTTTTAAATTAATTCGGTAATGTAATTTTTTATATTTTATAAATATAAAAACTTAGTTATTTAAATAATAAAGAAAAAAAAGTAATGAATTTTAAAAAAAGTTGTTAGGCTTGTACTCGTACTCAGGACCGAACACAAAATTAATAAATTTAAAATAGTTAAACCTTTTACAACATTATAAAAGTGAGTACACCGACTGACTGATTTTCATTTTCATTTTCATTTCTCTTCAGCACTTCCCATTTCTTCTTCTTTTTTCTGTCTCACCAACTACCTCCAACGATAACAAGTAAGTTTTATTATTTGATGTTTTGATAGTTGTATTCATTGTTTTATTTTTTAATTAATTAGCACTTGCATTCTTTAATTTGTTTGAATATTATGAGAATTTTATTTTAAAAAAACTAGTGTAGTAAATTTATATCTGATAAAAAAATTTATTTAGATATGCACGACAAGATTTAAGTTAGGCAAAAATTGGAAGTTGTGTTGTATTATTTATTATTGGTGTTAGGTTAGGCAGTGAAATGTTACATTATTAGATGATTCTGAGAAAATTTGGAAGTTGTGTTGTATTATTTATTCTTGGTGTTAGGTTGTGCAACCAAACAAGGTGGACATGTTTAGTTTAGTTTACAAATTTGTATTATTTTTTTGCTAATTTATGTATAAATTTGTATTATTTAAACTTTTACCTAAGCAATTTTTCAGTAAATTAAATAAATATAAATTATTTTGTAACCTTTTAGGTATATTTGAGATTGTACTGATTGGGGTTTGTTACGACGGATCATAGGTTACATTATTAGACGATTTTGAGAAAAACCATGATAGAAGGGTTTGACTTTTATTTGTACTGAAAAACATCAAATTCCAACAATTATTACACATGATATACGACTGCATTGAAATAGATTAAATGGAATTCACAATTCATATGAAAACAAGTTTTACAGACAGTAAAACCGGATCCGTTATATATGTGGATATTATAAAGGACTCTTATGTAACTGGTTTTCTAAGCACTATTATGGTTACAGAGTCTAGACGGGTTAGTCCGTTGTACGTCACTACAGAGAGGATAGCTGCTAATGATTACGGGGTGTATTGTACTCCTCCTTTGCAGCTTGTCAATCCGGATGTGCAAGGACAATCATTTTTTTTCTTCTAGGGGAAGCAATCAATTCCACTAGGGTTTCTATCACTCACCAATTAACGTTAATACTATAGAGCCTTCACCGATACATCATGAATATCTTACATTTTTCGAAGGATACTCTTCGTGTCAGTACAATGAAGACCCTGTATACGAACATTTTGATACTCAACTATGTATGGAGGGCAAAGGCTTAGACATTCCACTGAACACAATCAAGACTCCCAATAGGAATTATTGTGATGAGGACACTGATGCGACTGCTAACTTGAGGCATGGATTAAATTAGAGAATCAGATCAATAGGGTATCCTTTAAATATGTCAGGTTCGTCAACTTTTTGCAATTTTTTGGCAATTCTACCTTCCAATTCTTGTTTGATAGATGCGTTGTCTAGTTCTGCTTCTGATGCCATAAGTGCTGGGCAGATTTTCAATTCAAAGAAAGAATTAAGAGATATATTAGGAATAATGGCACTGAGGAACCATTTCCAGTTTAAGGTTACCAAGTCCGCATCAGATCAGTTTGAGGCAAAATGTGTTATTGAGGGCTATAAATGGCGCATTCAAGCAACTAGTACAGATGCAAATGGCGAATATTGGTCTGTTAAAAGAATTGAAACATATCACACTTGTCGGAGCGACCAATTACAGCCGAGTCACCGTCAAGCAAGCAGTCGATTTATCGGTGAATATGTAATGGACAAGTTTCAAGACCCAAGTAGGATTTACACTCCAAATAACATTTGAAATGACATATACTGAGAATTTGTAGTGATTGTATCCTACCACAAGGCATGGTTAGCCAAAGAAGAAGCACGTGCATTGGCGTGTGGGGATCCATCCAAGTCATTTCAATTACTTCCTTGTTTTTGCCATGTGCTAGAGCAAAGAAATCCAGGCACAATAATGCACATACACATCGATGAAGATGGGCATTTCATGTACTTCTTCATAACTCTTGGCCCCTGTCTGCATGGTTTTATTTCATCAATCCGTCTGGTAATTGTCATTGACGGGACGTTTTTAAAGGGTACATAACGACGGACCATGTTTGTAGCCGCGACACTTGATGGAAATAATCAGATTTATCCTATTACTTTTGAAGTGGGAGACTTTGAAAATGACGCATTTTGGGAGTGGTTCTTAATCAAATTACGAGATACACTTAGACCAGCGACCAATTTAGTGTTTATTTTTTTACCAATTTAGTGTTTGTTTTTGACCGACATGATAGCATTATTAACGGTATTCTAACAATATTTCCCGATTTATACCATGGTTACTGTTCCTACCATATTAAAGGAAACCTCAAATTAAAATATAAGCTGAAAGATCGTAAGAAAGACGTTTTTCTTATGGGCTATTATATTGCTGCAAAGGTATATGTGTTCAGCGACTTCGAGAAACACATGGATAAATTGAAGTCGATACACCCTAATACTGTGGCCTACTTAACAAACAATGTCAGCTTTCATAGGTGGGCTAGATGTTATTTTCCTGTTCGACGTAACGACATAATGACTACAAATATTATTGAGAGTATGAATGCATTGTTGAAGGATGCACGTAATCTTCCAATTGTGGCATTAGCAGATTGGACACGGTTAATTTTGCAGCGTTGGTTTTATGAGAGGAAAGAGGCTGTAAAATTTGAAATAGACACCCTCATTGAAGTGGTAGCGGATCAAATTAAAGAAGAGGATGGTGCATCCCGTACACTTTCAGTGTTTCTCGTTTCTTAATTTGAGTTTGAAGTTAAAGGCAAAGGACAAGCTGTTGTCGTCGATCTAAGTACAAGGACATGCTAGTACAGGATCTTTGACTTAGAACAATTGCCTTGTGCCCATGCGCTAACTGCTATTCAATATGTTAGAGGCCAATATGGTGATTATTGCTTAATGTATTACAAAAATGGCACACTCTTGACATCATATGCTGAGGAGATTCATTTAGTTGGTGACTAGAGTTTTTGGGACGTTTCGGTCGAGATTCAATCTATTGTTGTCAAACCACTGATTTGCCGCATACTAGTAGGTCGATCTCGAAATTAACGTATCCCATCTACAGGAAAAGAGGTCATCTCGAGAAGATGTTCATGGTGCAAACAAATTGGACATAATTGTTTAACATATAAAAATTCATTGTATCACAACCAAACTGAATGATTATTTCTTGTTTTGTAACCATGTTCAAATTTATTAGATTGTACGTTATTTTTATATAATAGCATTGACTATACTCATTAAATGTTATATTTTATGTAATTAAAATTACGAATTTGCAATGTAATGTTGGCTTGTACAGTTTATTTTAATATTTTTTATATTTTGCTTAACTCTCTGACTAAATTAAAACTGCATGTAAAAAACAATAACAAATTATAAATACTTAACAATATAAATGCGATATGTCAAAGTATGCATCCCTTAAATAAATCGAGCGCTATCTTTATCTTAAAAAATGAGGTAGAATCAAGGTCCCATGATCGTCCTAACATAAGGTACTTTATAAACTTACAGACAAAAAATTCACAATCGATGTTCTTCGGTCTCTGGCAGGGAATATCCGTCACTCTAGAATGCTTAAAACCCACATGTATATCACGCCATTTTAATCTTGCATTATACACCCGACACGCGGGTAGTATGTAAGGTAACAACTCGCATAACGACTGTAATGCCTTACTCATCTCTTGTTTGGAATGGCCCATCGACGTAGAATTATAAATAAATATCTTGTGACCACCCAAGTCAATAACGCAAGCAACCCAATGGTCGCTACATACCAAAGTGGGAATGGCGACAAAGTCCACAGCGGTCCATGCTCTTTTGACCCCGTCTACATCACCTTTAATGAACTCTTCTAGATCGAGTCCAGGTGGAAAATTGCCGAGCTCAATTGCCCCCTAGTCATTTAATTCCACGCGTAAAGTAATTTGGCCTGTACAATTAATATGACAGTAAATTCAATGCAAACTCAAAATGAACGTCTATTTTATAAGTGTCATACATACATAGAAATGTGGCGATGTCACGGTCCATCTCTAGCTCAGTAAATGAGGCAACGCTTGTTGTCCGTACTCAAGCAGGTACAAATACTCATCGATGTGCTATTAAAATGAAAATCATACAGTTGTATACAAAAATCAATGCATTGAAATACGTTAATAATATTTTGGTAACTTACAGCATCTTATAGCCATGCATCTGAATCAGATATGCCACGAAACCATAGTGGTCTCAAACTCAACGAACATGTCTCGATGCATGCCTTTAGGTCTGTAAGCCACTGTAGATACTCAGCATATAATACATCTAGATATGGCATCAAAGGATTGATGTGGAGGTTCATGGGTATTGAGGCAGCGTCTTGATGAACGGGCTTCTATGTCTTCTTTTATTTGGATCAGTGTACGAATTTCGATTATACGGACCCTTCCTCAATACTCGCCCGGACCGACTCTCCTCACGTACAAGTGGATGTCGGGCTATGTTCTCTACCTGTGGTTCACCATCGACTGTGGGCGGATTCTCTCCCTACAAATGTAAAACATATTTTACGTTAAAAATAAATTGTGTCATATAGACGTGTATAAAATACTACTGCTATAATCTAAATAAAGTCAAGGTGGTTGCCTGCACGGGTGAGCCCGAGAAACTCATATACGGCTGAATGGACTGCAACAATGCGAAACGAAGATCACCAATCATAGTGTCAACCCAACCGAAGTTATTGATACACTGCTAACTAAAGGCTTACAACTCTGTACTCAACGCATCAACTTTCCTTTTAACTCATGCGATATTACCGTCATACCGACCTGAATTGTCCATACACTGTGTTTTGAAGTCCTGCAACTCTATAGTTAGGGTATCAACTTTTCTTTCAACCCATGAGATATGACTGTCATATCGACCTGAGTTGTCCATAACCCGCTGACTGAATGCCCAGTACTCTACTATCAACGCATCAACCTTTCCTTCAACCTATACGATACACTGTTGAGTGTATGTCTGCATGTTGGCAGTGACCGTATCAAATCGGTCCATCACAATCCTCTTAAAATCATCATAATCAAACGAGCGACGCGAATGTCTCGGTACTGATTACATGGACAAGTGATGCGTAAACAACACGGGTGAATAGCGCGCCGACAAAGCCGGAGAGTACTGAGTGGGTGAGATTGAGTCAACGGGGTAAGAGAGTATTGAGTGGGCAGGGCTGGGGAATACTGAGTCGACAGGGTTAAAGAACACTAAGTGGGCGGGGTCGAATAATACTGAGTCGGTTGTGTGACTAACTATTAGGACTTTAGAGGCTAAAACTGCATCGATACCCCACCTATATAATACAGCTATTCGGGTGGCAGGTAATATATCGACGCATATGAAAACGACATCGATGGGGTAGCCTGCATTAGTTTATACATATATCTTGAACACCAACATAATATATTAAATTGTTAAACATCATATATAGGTATTTCATAAATTGAACCTGGGGTGTAGATGTCGTAGCCACATGTGTAGATTTATGTTTAGACTTTAGCCTAGTCACTTCTGTCTTTAAAAATAAATTACCTCCGTACTTGCCCTTTAGCTCAGAGAGCTAAAACAACTCTGAGATGTATGGATTACTCATATCGGCTGCCTCCAACTCTGGACAGGGGAGTAAACGAATGCGCTGAAATCAGAGGAAAAAAATAATATCGGTTGGTTCTCTATGGATTAAATTTTTTACAAAATTTGGGTGAAAATAATTTTACTTATGATTGTTTCATCAAGTGTTCACATATGCCTTGCAGACTAATATGACGATTCCTTGTCTGCCAACGCAAGATCTGTGGGACGTTGTTACTAACTTTTTTAACCAAAGGTCCATGCAAGCTAGACATACACTCATATATCCATACCTACAATGTAATTAATGACAAGTAATATAAAAACCAACACGTATAAGTTTGAATTGAAAAATAAACTGAAACTATTAGTGACAGTTACCTGAAATGCACTAGCCATTCCAGCAATATTGTACTTCCCCCTAAAACTTTTACCCAACTCGGCTAATTCAGCAGCATCTTTCTTGTATTTGATGCATATCTATGTGATAGAATGATGCAATTGGGTGAACGTGTATTGGAAGACAATAGTTCCCTATAAATACTGATTAAACTATGGAAGATCCTCTGTCATACCCAACATCCATAAATCAGCTAGAGCACACCCCCCATGACCAATCAAGAACCTTTCAAACAAATAGAAAAGCGACAATTGTACGGTATTCAAGTCGGGCATCATATCAAAATCAAACTGGTCGCAGACCGTCTCAATATCATCCAAAGTAATAGGCTGACGACCATTAAAATACCCATGCAATAATCGTGAGCTATCAGTAATAGTCAAATCAAGGTAATCTCCAACCTGCAAGCCAGTAATCAACCTAAAATTTGTGCGTAAAAAACGGATTGATTAGCCCCCAATATAAAACCACATATCATTGTTGCCCTCCACATTAAGTTCATGCAATAACATTTAATGGATAAGAATAGGACAGTGGTGTAAGCCTTCGATAGACAATAATTGTCCAAAACATGACTGTGTAAATAAATCAATTTGAGTCTCTGTTAATTTATATCTAATATGCTCTATCACACTAAAGCGGGATAAACAGGTCCCCTCCACATAATAGTATTTGGATGTTGGAATCTTCAATCGAGATTGTTCAGCCATTTGTACATAAATAAGTTACAAATTTAAAAAATTAAATTATACTAAATATATTTATTTATCTACCTAAATATATTAATTTATAAATTTATATGTAAAACAATTATAATTGACATATATTTATTTATACATACCTACATTCATATATATATATATATACATATTTAATAAATATAAATATACACACACGTACGTTCATATATATACATATTTTGTTACGCCCCGATCTTGGGATCCTCCTATGACAATCGCCACAGATCCTCATTATACACCCCCTATATCTAGCATGTATCACAAGAGCCTGTAAGGCTATCAAATCAATACTATAACACCTAAAAACAGTTTATAAATACAACATCCCATCCATGAGAGCATATTAAAAAAATTGATCTCCATGATCAATTCATCTACAACATGCATTATTTAAAATACGTATTAATTCAAAACAATTCATAAAGATTGAACAAAATAAATAAGTTATTACATACTTGTTTAGTTTACAATTCTCTTTCTCATAATGCAAATCCAAAACAATCCCAATATAAATACATATTTCCCAGGAAAATACATATTCATTTAAAAATCCTTATCTAGTAGACTGAAACATCCCTGTGAGTCAGAATAAAAGAAAACCTACCTAATGTGGTGTATATTTTCTACTGCCACTACTAGTCCAGCTAAGACAAGCACTCCTAACCTAAAAGTTGAAATATTGAGGGATGAATATACAGCTATATTCAGTGAGTGAACATATACATACATAGCTGTACATACATGCACATAAACATTAATAAATCATGATATTGAGTTTTCTTTGATTACATGTTTAAATACATATATAAAACTCATGTACAACTAAAAGCAACTATAAACAATATAAATATGGTCTGCATGCATTTAAAACAATCAAACCGAATTGGCCATAATATCCCGACCGTTACCTTGACCTAGGTAACCCATCAGTGAGCCTGTTATGCATAAAAAACCATATGCAATAAAATCTTTATAAACATAAAAACCATTTCTTATGCATTGCAAAATTAGTTAAGTTATATAAACATGCATTTCTTAAAAACCAGTCCGTCTCACTGATGTTGGCCCGAGTAGTCACTTGGTGATCCAGTGACTGTCCTCGTCGTATCTGTCAAATACCTGAGATCTCTATCAAGTCACCAAGACTTTTCATAAGGTCTCCATATCAGCACCTAGTGCTTGGCACATAAAGGGCTTACCATGGTTTAACCTCCCTTATACAACCCTACCGTGGCCCACTCACCTATGCGGCCTCTCATAGTTTCGCCCATAGGCTATCTCCTTGTATATATAGTAAATATGTAGGCTCAAAGGTTATGCAATCAGCCTACTGACCATAACATAATAACTAGCCTTACGGCCTCATCACCAATGTATATGCATTTAAAATATTACATTTTCAAATCAACAGCATAACTGCGTAACATTAAATCAAGCCTCCATAGACATAATATTCTCAAACAAATATTACAAACAATAAACCAAATTTAACCCCACGGCCTTTCCATGCATGTCTATCAAGTAAAATCATTTCAAAGCAGACCACAACATAAAAACAACCCAATATCAATAATTAACAATAGTAAATCTTTCATTTTAACAATTTTCACATATGCATACTATATAAATATCACATGCATTTATATTTACATAATACGTATTTGTAAATCCACTCACAACAAATGGGAGGGTATCCACTCCTTCTAAATCTCCTCGTGCCCACTTGACACGTCACTTGGGTTCTCAGAGCATAATACAACACGTATATAGATAATAAATTATATGTTTCCAATTAATATTGCTTATATGAAATTAAATGCATACTTTATGGAAACATGTCTAATTATTCTTAGTCAACACACAATATGTTTTGAGGCCAATCGAACGACCATTTAACCGATTTTCAACAATTGAAATCTTATGGTCATTTATTCCAAGTTTCACATTTTTGACTACAACGAAAGGTTCACATTCCAAATGCTGGATTTTTGTTTAAGATGAAATTTTCCTATTCCAAATCATTATTCAACATATATACAATCATTATATACTCTCAAATATGCCAAATCATTACAGAAAACTAGATTCCCTAAGCAATTAAATTGAAATCTCTTCAAGTGAACAGTAACCCTAAAATCTAACATGCTTCAAATCTTACAAATTCCACTTGTATTGGGTTAAATGACTTACCAGAGGGTCGTAAAAGTCCTTAGAATATCGATTTTCTGTTCAATCGACAAAATCCCTCATTTTTGTTCAAAACCCTAGATTTTTGTTCTTCCTCATCCCTTACAATTCTTAGCCAAATGTGGCACCAATGCGTAGTGAAGAAGATGAGAAATCAGTGGGAAGGTAAGCTTTGCAAATATAGGCCACGGATTTGGGGAGGTTTGGCCAAAAACTGTGAGAAAGAGTGAGAGAGGGTAGATTTTAGAGAGATACAGAAAATGAACAAATGGGAAACATTTGGAATCAATTTAACCTTGTGGGTATTTATATAAAGGAGTGAAGGGACCGAAATGCCCCTCAAATTTTGCCCAAATTGAGTTCTGTCGACGCAAATGGTCGATATTTTGGCTACAAGTGTCGACACTTTCAAACTAGTATCAATATTTTTGGAATCCAATAAGTGTCGAAGTTTTCCTGAGCAAAAGTATCGATATTTTTTTCTAAAGTGTCGACACTTTTGGCAAAAGTATTAACACTTTCATGGTGAATGTTGATATTTTGAAAGATAGAATGCTTGCATTTTTTTTCGATAAAAAATATCGACCTTTCCTATTAAAGTATCGACACTTTTTGATAAAGTGTCGACACTTCCATCCTTGTATCAATACTTTCTTCTAGGCGCATACTAAAGTGAAGTCTGGGACTTGAGTGTCGACCTTGTCAAGCCATAGTGTCAACACTTTCCTTCAAATGTCGACCCCTTCTGACCAATATTGACACTTTCGCTCAGGATACATGCTGGGAAGCTATTGACTCCCAAGTGTCGATACTTCCTTCCCCAAGTATTGACCTCTTAGCAAAAAGGTCGGCACTTTCCATGAAAGTGTCGACCTCTTTGTTTGGTATCGATCGCGTGTATAAGTATCGATCCATTTTCTGCAAAAAAGTCAATATTTTTCTTTAGAATGCTGACACTTCTCTTGGAAGTGTCGACCTCTTTCTTCACAAGATCAACTTGCACCTTTAAAATGTTAATGATACCTTACGATGCGTCAGCGTAAGGTATTTTATTATTCATAAATCTCATATTTGTAAAATTTTAACTTACGAAATCATTTTATTCGCATGGCATGATTTAGCTCTAATTACCTAAGTCTCCTTCATGTGTCAACTGTCCATATACATGTATATACATACATGAATATCATGAATTTACTATGTTACCCTTATGTATAAAGAACAGGGTTTACATATTTAATATATATAAATATACACACACCTACATTCATATATGTACATATTAAAAATACACACACACACACACATACACAAATACATATATATATATATATATATATATAAATATATACACACACACAAATATATACAAATATATATATATATATGCAAATATAAATTTAATAATAAAAAATTACAATACATATGTATAAATATATATATCTAAATATAAATTTAATACTAAAAAATTACAAAACATATGTATAAATATACATATATATATATATATATCTAAATATAAATTTAAACTACAAAATTACAAATGCATCTACACATATTTTTACATATATTTTTAAATACATACATATATATACACAAATATATACAAATATATATATATATATATGTAAGTATAAACTTAATACTAAAATTATCTATCTAAATAAATAAATACTAACAGATATTAATTTCTAATTTTTCTAAAACAAAATTAAATTTTCAACAATTAATTAACAGTTAAATTAAATTACCTTTTTTTGCTGGAATTTTTCGCCAAAAAAGTTTTCTTGCTGTAATACGCGCCGGATTTGTAGAGAGGAAGTTGAGAAGAAGATAGTTAGGGTCCGAACAATACTTAGTTTATATAAGTAATTTTTTAAATGTTTTTTTATTATTTTATATTAAAATAATATAAAAACAAAAAAATAAAAAATTGGGTGGGCTGTGCTCGGGTGCAGACCCAAACATAGCCCAAATGGGGCCCATTTTGATTTTTTTTATTTTTCTATTTTATATTATAATTATAATAAATTAATATAAATAAATTTTAATACAAAAATAGGTGGGCCCACCCAAGCACCTATTTTTATTTAAATTTATTTTAAATGTATTTTTAAATGTATTTTTAAATTTATTTTTAATTTATTTTTAAATGTATTTTTAAATTTATTTTAATATGTATTTTTAAATTAATTAAAATAATAAAGTAAATTAAAAAAATAAATAATTTTAAAACTTTTTTAAAACTTTTTTTTTGTAATTTTTTTGACGATTATTTTTTTAAAAAATAAATATTTTTAATTGTAATTTCAAAAAACAAATGTAAAAAACTAATTATTATTTCTAAATTTTACATTTTTATTTAATATTTCATTAAAATTTTATTTTATTTCACTTCATTAGCTAAATAATTAATTTATATATTTTTTTTAAATTTAAGTAAAAATTTTACATTCTTTTTTTAATTTATTTTCATTTAATTTCTTTATTTTTAAAATTTACATAATAAATATATTATATTTGAAAATATTTTCTTTTTACAAAAATTTAGAGTAAGTAAATAAATTTTATTTTGTGACTTATTTTACAAAAATTATTTATACAAAAATAAATTATTTAAATATCTATTGACCTTTTTTTATTTTATATATATACTAAAATAAAATTAACAAAATAAATTTAAAAAAATGAGAACAAGGTGGATGGGCCCCAGCGTTTTTTTAATTTATTTTGAAATCAATTAAAATAATAAAGTAAATTTTAAAAATACTAAAAATAGTATTTTTAAAACTTTTTTGTAATTTTTTTTACTATTAATTTTTTAAACAATAAATATTTTTAATTGTAATTTCAAAAAAAAAAAATAAAAAATTAATTATTATTTTAAAATTTTACATATTTATTTAATATTTCATTAAATTTTTATTTTTATTTTATTCATTAGCTAAATAATTAAGTTATATATTTTTATATAAATTTAATTAAAAAAATGTGGTCGGGTGCTACATGTGCTCAGGTGGGTCAACCTTTTTTTTATTTTTTTATATTTAAATTTATTTCAAATATAAATTTAATATTTTTAATAAAATTTATACAATTAATTTCTTTATTTAATTTTATTTTTCAATTTTTTTTATTTTTTATATTATTATTTTCTATTAATTTATTATTTTTGGAGATTTGACTTTTTTTAATTTTTTAACTTATAAAATTTTTTAAAAAAAATTAAAAATAAAAAATGTTGCTACTGTAGTACCCGAGCACATGTGATTTTTCAATTTTTTTTATTTATTTTTAATATATGTTTCAATTTCTTTTTTAATTTTTTTAAAAAAATTTTATTGCTTTTTTTACAAAGAAAAGATATTAAAAAATAAATATTAAAATGTTAATTGTTACAAACAAAACTATTTATTTATTTTAAAAATAAGATTTTTTAAAATTACAAATAAAAATAATTATTTTTTTTCAAATAACCGTTTAGAAATTTAAATTTTGTATTGCCTTTTTTAAAAAAAATTGCTAAAAGAAAACATTTTAAATTTGAAACATATATTAGAAAAATAGAAAAAGAAAAAGAAAAAACTTTTGGAAAAATTTATAGTACGTAAATAAATTTTATTTTGTGAATTATTTTACAAAAATTATATAAACTCTGTTCTTCGAACATAGGGGTAAAATAGTTATTTAAGGATATTCAGTATCACACATGTATGATTCAAGATTTATTTGATACATTAACGAAACTTAGGAGAACTTAAGTTGACTTAACGAATAATTAATATAGATTTATAAATACTTTTCAAAAATATGAAAAGGGACTAAATTGAAAAATTTGTAGAAACCAAATTGCAAGATTTTCAGACAGTGAACAATGAGTATTGTAACACTCACTGTAGCAAGTTAATGTAGCAAGTTACTGTAACACCCGAAAACGGTCGATTGAATTTGAAAAACGATTGATCGACAGTATCGATGTTGGTGAACAGTACCAATCTGGTTGACCAAGTTGAAAAACTGTCGATTAGCAGTAAGGTTGTTCGACAACACTGTTCACGCAATGTAACACGTTGTTTACGATACTATTCACTGTAAAAATTCAGTTTTTTTGAGATTTTTCAAGATTTTTCAATATTTTTAAGGTATTTTGGATTTTTCATACTTTACTTATATATCCAAACTTAAATAGTGTCTTGAAGTCTCTCACTATAAAACAAGCCAAATTCTTTACTCTCTTTCTACAAAGCTTCTCTCACTTCTCTCTACAATTTCTCCAACTTCTTTCGATTAAATTTGAAGTTGTCGCCACCAAATGACTCCCCGTCACCTCCTCTTCGATTTGATACTGATATTAAGCTAGAAAACGCGAGAAACATCAAAGAAGAAAGATGGGTTTCAGGAGAAAAGTTGGGCTTTTGAGTTTAAAAAATAAATTGAAGTTTCTATTGGCTTAAGCAAGTTACTAGTAAATCAAATAACTTATTATAAGCATGATTTTAAAACTTGAAGGAAATTGTGGCTTAGGGTTTACTGTTCATATAGAAATTTAAGTTTAATTTTGTATAGGAAATGTAGAATGTTGATATGTAATGATAATTAAAAGTATATAATATAGAATATGCGTTGAATTGTCGTTGGAATAGTTATATTGATAATTGTAAAAAAAACAGATTTTTTGAATTGTGGTTAAGGGCGAGTTACCATGATATATGTATATATATATGTGTGTGTGTGTGTGTGTGTGTGTGTGTGTGTGTGTGTGTGTGTGTGTGTGTGTGTGTGTGTGT